>CM028382.1:113201236-113411409 GCA_013146195.2 Codonopsis lanceolata
GATCTAACCGCAGGGATAATTGGAGGAGAGATGGCCGAGGAGACTCCTGCAGGCGTGAAGACAATCGAGGAAGGAACAAATGGGATGATATGGAGTGGACTCCTTTAAACACTAGTCGCGAGCATATCATGAACGTCCTCCTCGACCAGGATAGAATCGAGCGACCACCCCGCTATTAAGGAGACACTGCACTCGAAATCCCAACAAACATGCAAGATATCACAAGGACGCCGGCCACACAACCGAGGAATGCATCAACTTGAAGCGAGCAATTCGTGAAGTTAATAGACCGAGGGGAGCTCAGGAGGTTCGAGCAGAGAAATAACCGAGGAGATCAAGGAGATCGGGAGGAGGAACAACGACGAAATCAACCATGACCCGCAAACTGCACAACCCAAGGCCAAGGAACGTGATAGACACAATCGAGAGGCCACCCCGAGTGGTGCAGGCTCAAGAATATGATTTATAATGCGAAACACGTGGTGAACGCGATGCCCCAAAAAGACGAAGAAGGGGGCATTACATTTATGCCGAGTGAGCTAGCCATTAGCGAAACGGCAAGGCAGCAGCCGCTGACTTTGAGGGTTGGAATCCACAATAGCGACGTGAAAAGAGTCTTGATAGACACGGGGGCATCGAGGGACATTTTGTACTACAAATGCTTTGTCGGTCTGAAGTTGGGGGACGCCCATCTCAGGCCAAGTTCAGTACAATTAGAAGGCTTCACCAGACACCAGGTCGCAGTAAAATGGTCGATCACCCTCAAGGTTGTATTAGGAGAAGAAACCACCACACCTCGAACGGAGGAAGTAGATTTTCTTGTGATCGATCTCCTCCCATCATGCAATCACAGGGTTCCCCGGCCCAAACAAAGTTTCGATGGTCTCCTCGGCCCATCAAAGGGTGAAATACCCACAAGCCACGGGACAGAATAGTACTCAATGACCCATCCAAAGAAAGACTCTTGAATACATCTACACAAAAAAGAAAACAAGGAAAAGTGAATACAGCCCAACCTCGAACGGAGGTGGCGAGAGGATAGGCCGACAAAGAAGGCAAGAGAGGATGGAGGGAAATTGTCCCCGTCGCTAATGCACCCAATGAAGCTCCCACAAAGATAGCAATTAGCGCGAAGCTGGAACGCCGCCAAAGGAAAACATGGAGGCAATGGCGCCAAAACCCCAGATAAAGTCAAAGAGAGCAATCAAGAAAATAGAGATGGTGGAAAGCTCGGATACTGGAGACCGGCTGGAAATAAAGCCAGATGAGGACTTGGAGGAAATAGTGATTAACCTTGACTTCCCAGAGCAGAAAGTTAAGGTCGGAAGAGAGATACCGTAAGAGGAGCGAGCAAAGAATCATTAAGCTCCCCGGGAGAGTCTGGATGTCTTCGCCTGGAGGGTCGAGGACATGGAAGGAATCAGCCAGGACGTGGCTGTGCATAAACTTAGCATCGATCCCGACGCCATTCCCATACAACAAAAGGCAAGAATTTTTTCTCCCCAGAAGCAAGAGGCGATCAAGGAAGAAGTATCCAGGCTGCTCAAAGCAAAAATAATAAAAGAGGTTCTGTATGCAACATGGATAGCTAATGTGGTCATGGTGAAAAAGTCGAGCGGAAAATGGAGAATGTGCGTGGACTTCACCGACTTAAACAAGGCTTGCCCCAAAGACTGGTATCCCTTGCCGAGGATCGACCAGCTCGTAGACTCATTGGCCGGGCACAAAATCCTGAGTTTTGTCGATGCCTATTCTGGGTATCATCAAATAAGAATGTGGCTGGCTGATCAAATTCACACGGCGTTCCGAGCTGCAGGAGGACTGTACTGCTACACCATGATGCCCTTCGGGTTAAAGAATGCAGGGGCCACGTACCAAAGAATGGTGAATAAGGTGTTCGGCGATCAACTGGGAAGGAACGTAGAAGCGTACATCGACGATATGGTGATCAAGACAAAGCAGGCCGACCACGTCGAGGACCTAAGAGAAACCTTTGCAAACCTGAGGAAGCACAAAATGAAGTTAAACCCGGCAAAGTGCGCTTTCGGGGTAGTCGCTGGAAAATTCCTCGGCTACATGGTCAATGAGAGGGGAATTGAGGCCAACCCCGAGAAGATAAAGGCCCTAACGACTATGGACCCTCCCGAGTGTATCAAGCATGTTCAGAAACTTAATGGTCGGATCACCGCTCTCAGTCGCTTTCATAGCCAAGTCGGCAGAGAGAAGCCTACCATTCTTCAAGACACTGAAAGGGGGAAAGAAGTTTCTATGGTCGGACGATTGTGTGAAGGCCTTCAATGAGCTCAAAGAATATCTTGGCAGGCCGCCTCTACTCAGCATCCCCATCCCCGAGGAAAAATTGTACGTATACTTGGCTGCATCAGACTCGGCAGTCGCGGCAGTGTTAATCAGGGAAGAAGATAAGTTGCAAAAGCCGGTTTACTATGTGTCTCATGCCCTAACCGAGGTCGAGGAGAGGTATTTAGAGATCGAGAAATTGGTGCTCGCTCTAGTAACTGCTGCTCGAAAACTGAGAGCATATTTCCAAGCTCACCCGATAACGGTCTACACAGACTTCCCGATGAGACAGATCCTGCATAAGCCAGACATGGCAGGAAGAATGCTAAAATGGTCGGTTGAGCTATCAGGGTACGGGATTGAATATGAGCCGAGGAGAACTATTCAGGCACAGGTTTTGGCAGACTTCATCGCCGAAACTTCATTTACAAAAGGAGCAGCTAAGGATAATACAGAGGAAAACCGGGGAAAACCAATTGCGACTGAGAGAAAGCCCGAAGATAAACAAGCAAGGCCGAGACCACCCGACCATTGGACCCTGTTTGTGGACGGATCCTCGGGAGCCACTAAAAGTGGGGCAGGAATCTCGGTGATTACCCCAGGAGGGGAGGAGTTAGGCTTGGCCCTTGAATTCGGTTTCAAGGCTTCGAATAACCAGGCTGAGTATGAGGCATTGGTGGCAGGTGTCGAGTTGGCAAGGAAACTGGGGGCCGAGAACATTGTAATACGCAGTGATTCCCAGCTAGTGGTCAAGCAAGTTCTGGGCGAATACGGGGCAAACCACCCGGTCTTGGCCAAATATCAACAGTTAGTCCAGACGCAACTCAAGGAGTTTAAATATTGGGAATTAGAGCAGATTGCGAGGGAAAGTAATGCACGAGCAGATTACCTGTCGAAGGTCGCTACTTCTGAAAGCGAAGACATTCCCGTCGAGGTCGAACTGATGTTTCTCGAGAATCCAGCCATTAATGAGGAGAAAGTGATGGTGATTGAAGAGGCCCCAGGGTGCTGGATCGACGAAATCAAGGACTACATTGAGAAAGGCACTCTACCCGAGGATAAGGATAAAGCGCATATGATAAGAAACCGAGCATGCCGGTACTCGGTCATTGGGGGAATGCTGTACAAACGATCTAATACGAAGCCCCTGCTTCGCTGTGTAAGACCGGAAACGGTGCAAGGCCTCCTGGCCGAGGTTCATGAAGGGGAATGTGGAGGACACCCGGGAGCAAGGACTTTGGCAGATAAGATAAATTTTCACGGATACTACTGGCCGAGCATGAGAAGGGATGCAGCAGAATACGTGAAGAAATGCGACAAGTGCCAAAGATTCGCAGATATTCCTAGACTCCCATCCATACCTCAGACACCGGTGATCGCAGCATGGCCGTTCGATATGTGGGGGATAGACCTCATCGGTCCCTTCCCCAAAGCCAAGCACGGATGCGAGTTCATCATAGTAGCCGTTGACTACTTTACTAAATGGGTAGAGGCCAAGCCCCTGGCCAGCATCACCGAGGACCAGGCGGTGAAATTTGCCTTCTCCGACCATGGTACCCAAAAAATTCGGGTAAATGTCAAACACAAGATGTCCTCAGTGGCTCACCCCCAGGGCAATGGCCAGGCCGAAGCAGGAAACAAGAAAATTTTACACGCCCTCAAAAGGAATTTGGATGAGAAAAAGGGGAATTGGCTCGAGCAGCTGCCAATCGTCTTATGGGGTATCAGGACCACCGTCCACGGCTCTACGGGCGAAACTCCTTTTGCACTTACCTATGGATCGGAAGCCATGGCTCCAGTCGAACTAGCACTCCCTACGGCACGAGTCACCTTCTTCGACCAAAGTCAAAACGAGCTGTCAAGATTGTTGGACCTCGACAACATTGAGGAGAAACGAATTGAGGCAAGACTAAGGATGATTAACTACAAGAAGCTCACAAAGAGGAACCATGACAAGAAGGTGAGGCCGAGGAGCTTTTCGGTGGGAGATTGGGTCCTGAGGAAGATCGAAGCAACAGGCAAAAAGCTCGGCAGAAACAAGCTCTCTCCAAATTGGGAAGGACCACTTAGGGTGACCAGCGTTGTTCGAGAAGGGACGTACCGGCTAGCAGAACCAGACGGAACACCACTAAAAAACCCATGGCACGCCGACCACCTAAAGAAATACTATCAATGATGTAACTCATGACAGTTGAATTGAGGAATGGAAAAATTCTATTATATTTTGTGTTACCAAGAAAAGACCTTTCCTCGGTACGCGAGGAAGGCCTCACTTTTCAAAAACAAAAGACCTATCCTCGGTATACGAGGATAGGCCCAGAAAAGACCTATCCTCGGTATACGAGGATAGGCCCAGAAAAGACCTATCCTCGGTATACGAGGATAGGCCCAGAAAAGACCTATCCTCGGTATACGAGGATAGGCCCAAAAGACCTATCCTCGGTATACGAGGATAGGCCCAGAAAGACCTATCCTCGGTATACGAGGATAGGCCCAAGAAAGACCTATCCTCGGTATACGAGGATAGGCCCAAAAAAGACCTATCCTCGGTATACGAGGATAGGCCCAGAAAAGACCTATCCTCGGTATACGAGGATAGGCCCAGAAAAGACCTATCCTCGGTATGCGAGGGAAGGCCCCTTCGAAACCACAAACAAACTCGAAAAACTTATAGACATTCTCATAAACAACAAGGATCACAAAAAGCAAAGCAACCGAAAGGCAGGCTCATCATCGATAATCAGTAAATAAGAGACAAAGTTATACAAAGCTATCAAAGAGATAATTGTTTGGTACATCGGCACGAAGGCCTAAAAACACTCGTCACAGCGAGGCAATGAATTCAGAGGGGAGCTGGGGGATCGGGTCCTAGAAGGGGAGCTCGGTGTTCGGCCGCTTCGACATCATCGGCAAGCCGCTCCCTGTTAGATTGCTCACCCAGGAAAGTCTGCATGGTCAGCTCGGGGTCAAAAGGAACATCCTCATTTCTCTTGATGGCCTCGATCACAGACAACACGTTCACATCTGAAGGCACGGGGGGTACCCACTCATTCAGGCCAGCCTCCTGGTCCTCGTCGCGCACGAGCTGAAGCTCTTCACCCTGATAAGGGACCAAGGCATGTCCTTGACGAACAAATGAGCCTGAGAAAGGCTCAAGCCCCCAATCAACCAACTCCCCCATTGGTACGCCGTAAGCTGCCGCACATCGGAGGATATGGCGAGACCCCTTAGTGTAGTACGGCACCAACTCATCAAGAAAGCTCTCGCCATCCCTAAAGTCTTGTACAGCGGCCACCCGAGCTGCCTCCAGTTGGGCGTCGAACCCCATTACTTGTGCTAGGGCAGCATCCCTTTCCTTCATCGCGACCTCCCTCTCCCCAACAGCCGAAGAAAGTTTTTGGCTGGTCCCCTCAGCCTCCTTCAAGAGCTCGTCAACTCGATCAGACAACTTGTTTCGCTGACCCTTCACTTCCTCCACAAGCTTCATCGCCTCGCTCAATTTTGCCGCCTTTTGCTTATTGTCGCCCTCTAGGGACGCAACCTTAGCCTTCAAAACATTCATCTCATCCTCATGAGAGCGGGCTTCTCGGCGCAGTTTCTTTTCACCATTCACCGACCGACCAAGACGGGTCGACAACGATTTCACCACGGCACAAGCCTACGATCATGAAAATCAAATGAGTATTAAACAAAAACGAGAATGAAATAAATCCAGAACAAAAGAAAGGAAAAGGGGGCTTACCTCGCCAGTTATCAAACCAAAACGACCAAGCAGCTGGGCCGAGCTGAGCGAATTCATTACTCCGACCAAATCTTTGGGCGCAGCTCGGGACACCACTCCCTGGCCGAGCGTAGTAGTGATGTCATCGCGGGCAGTAAAATCAAGATTACCCAAAGGGGGAACGTCGGCAATAATTCTGCCTTGGCCACATCTTGGTCGGCAGGCAACTCAAAATCATCAGCTAGCCAGGGAATCCCGACCTCCTCACAAACCGGGGATCCCTCCTCCTCGGCCACAGATTTCCCCTTACTGGCGGGAGACAGCCGACCAACGTGCTCCACTTCTTCATCTTCCTCATCAACAAGAGCCATTGCTTTCCTCTTTCTCGCAATCGACTTAGCTCTTTGAAGGGAGGGATTAACAACTAGGTCAATAACAACGACCGGGGCCTTGGGAGGCACGACCACAAGAGGGGGGGATGAGGATATAGTGATGGGAGCAGCCCTCTTTGAACCTGCTCCTCGCGAAGAGGCGGGTACAGCCTTCACAACTTTCGGAATAGGAGCAGCCACCCCCTCAGTCAAAGGAACGGTAGGTAGGGCATAGCTAGTCCTCATGTCCGAGGCAGCCGTCTCCAACACAGCCCGACGACTCACGGCCGACTCCTTACGGCTCCTCGTCAAGCCCATCCGAGCATCAAGACCTTTCATCGCTGAAAAACAGAAAATTCAAAGTTAGAACAAATAACGGAAAGAAGAATGAGTGAATGAAGGAATAATAAAGGAAAGGGTATTCACGGTGATTTGGGCAGGGCTGCTCAGCTCTCAGGTTCCTACAAGACAAACAATCCTTTTTGAAGACCAGGTCCTTGTGCACCAACCAGCCCGGGTAAGTGTCAATCAGGGGCATAGTGCACCGAGGCCTAATATCCTTCATGGCTTTGATCGACATCCCGACCAAACTAAGCAACTCTTCGGCGTTGGAAACCAAGCTCCAACTGAATACAAGCGGGTCCTCACCCCGTATGCCCAAATAACCCTCCAACGCCTGCTTGGCATTCTCCTCGTACTCGGTCAATGGAGGGGCAGGGGGCAATGATTTCACTAACTCAACAGTATCGCGAGGAACGGGAAAGTTCCACCCTCGCCGGCTCTCTATAATAAGGACCTTCTCGGCCCAATGCCCTGTTTTGCTTGGGGGTCGAGCAAACAAGTTGACCCCGTTGTTGTGATGCTTACATTGAAGACGGCCCAGAGACATGGTCACGGCAAAATAATTTTTGAAAAGAGGAAGAGTGGGTTCAAAACCGAGCACTCGCAAGCAAGCAGTAAAACTGATCAAAGACCTTACCAAGTTGAGAGATAGGTCCAAGGGGTGAGCACCGGCTTCATCGAGAAGCTCGCAGACGAAGGGATCAAGG
Organism: Codonopsis lanceolata; assembly: GCA_013146195.2. NCBI lineage: Eukaryota > Viridiplantae > Streptophyta > Magnoliopsida > Asterales > Campanulaceae > Codonopsis > Codonopsis lanceolata. The sequence continues at coordinate 113,208,676 of CM028382.1, forward strand.
GGCAATCTAAGCCCTGCCTCAAAAAAGGATATGTAAAATCCTACCCCGCTTCGAAGGAGCCTTAACTCAGGCAAAGACAAACTCAGCTCGGGAGCATACCCCCAGAAATCATCCGAGCTATGGTTGAACTGAACGGCCCAATTCTCCACGTCCTCGGGGGCAACATGGTTACGCCATCCTCTCAACCACCTGCCACCAGCTTTACCACCTACCTCAGTAGCATCTTCACTAACCTTAGATCTCCCAGCTCGGGATTTCTTGCTTGTTTTACTAGCCCGATCTTCTTCCTCGGGCGCCGAAGAGGTACCAGCCACACCTTTTTTCCTCTTCTTGCTCGCAAGCTCCATATTCTTCTCCATCACTCTTTGAGCCTCGAGCTCGCTGTAAAAGATTTGATAGAGGTCAAAATATGTCTGCTCCCTCGTCTCACAAAGGTACATATGAGTCCCAAGAGGTCGGTCCTCGACTTTCCAGGACTCGTCCTCGCGAGAGGGAAGCCTGTCTAGTTTATAACCAGCGGCCAATAACAGCCTCTCCGCTTCACTGGGAAGGACGGCTTCCCAGTTCCCATCGATTTGTTTGTATACCCGAGAAAGGGTGGGGGACCGAGCATAAATCACCCCAGGGTTAGCTCTTTTGGTCCGCATGACTGAAGAAAGGGCCGAAGGTGAAGGTATCCTCGGGGAAGATGATGAAGAGGATGAAGAACAAGTCTTGTACGCTTTGTTTGAGGAGGAATGGTCTGGGGTGTGACGCGAGGACTCCGACCCGGAACTCATAAAATATCTTGGCAAGAAAAAACTAAATATGAAAGTCGAGCGAATAGGGGAGATACCTTAAGTGTATGAAGACGACGCAGGCGAGAATGGGGAAGAAAAGAGCAGAAACCTGAAAGGAAAAAACCCTCCGGCGTTAGTATGAAACACAAGCGACCGGTAACCGTTCGCCGGAGAAAGTACAGCGGTATAAAACTCACCGCTACACTGCAGAAAGGGGTCGTGAGCCAAAGAAAAGTGAGCGGAAGGAGAAAACGGACCTAAAAGACCGCTTTTGAAAGAGGAACGGCGACCGGAAAGGGGTCAAACGGTGGAAGGCCGGCAGGAAGAAATATCGCCTGAAAATCGCGTGAGCGGGAAAAAACCAGAAAGATAAGTGGAAGTGTGAAGAAGAAGCCAGGGTTTTTCTTTTATACGATCCACGGACGCATGGGTCGACCCGATAACCGGCACGCGGACCCTATTCCACCAATGGACGCTCGACACATGGCCACAGTAACCGAAACGACGTCGCCAAGATTAAGAAATAACGGCGCCGTCACTTCAAAAATTAAATGAAAGACGGCTTTACGACGCTTCGGGAAACACGCCATTAATGAGACGTGACCCCAAGCGACGCCAATGACCCGACCACTAAAGTAACCTCGCCCCGAGGAACCAAGTGAAACCCGTCCTCGGCTCGTTCCTAAAATTAAAAACAAGGAAATCATGATCGCCACAAGAGACTCCGGCCGAGGACGAGTTGAGTTATACTTTCCGAGTTTGGGATGAATCCTTGCACTCGGAAAGTCGGGGGCAACTGAAGGGACTCAACCCCTCGCCTCCCACGCGGCCGACACGTGGCTGTTGGAACAACGACATCTGGCAACTGCACCGACGTGGCACAGCTCAGCGACCCTCCTCGACACGAGCACCACCAGCCGACTGCACCCTGCCGGCGTAATTATCCTGACTAGCCAAATATCACCAGACAGACCTTACATGATCGGTCCTCGGCTCTAGCCGACCACCAGGAGAAAACAGGGACTTAAGTCCAACCGACCTAAGCGAAGAAACGTCAGCATAGTACAAAGTACGCCAGGTGGCCCCATCCGATTGGAGAGACACCAACGTGCTCTGCGCCCGCCGCTCCACTTGCGGTTGACCTGCCTGATACTCTGACAAACCTGAAAAAGAGAGAACCAATAGGAGCCAGCCACCTCGGCCGACCAACAGATCCTGTCTCCAACGTGCCGTCCTTGCTTGTCTGGCAAGCCAAACCTGGAGAGGAGTATAAAAGGGGAAGTAGCCAACTTCACAAGGTATGACACTGTTCACGCTTAGCATACTCTCTACTTTGAGCTTACAACTGAACACAGATTATTCAGGGTGATCACAGGGTACGCCTGTACACTCCATTGTTATCCCCGCACTGACTCTCACGCCGGAGGGCTTTAGCTGGGATAACCTCTCAGCTCCCTGACCGGTGTTTTCTCTTATTTGACAGGGCTCACGCACGGGAACAAGGAAGATAACAGGGAAACTAACAAGAACATCAGCCAGATATCCACCTTGCCATTCCCACATAGACAGTCTTCACCTGGACCAACTCCATGTATATTCCACGTATAGTCACCCACATTCTGGCGTGATCACCTACTTTGTGTAGTTATCGTATACGACCGTCTTGCGGATCTTAATTCGTAAGATGGAATTCCACTTAATCACAGTTTAACCCACCAATATAATACTGTAGATCAGGTGAAGAAGACCTGTTTTACAAAAAATATATGTAAAACCATTTTACACAAGTTTTTGCCACCTACTTTTATTCTATGCTAACGTGATCCTTGTCTAAATAACTTAAGAATTGGTGTTGTACTTGTAGATTTTATCAAAGTGTAGGTCTTCTATAAGACTATTTCATGGATCCTAGCTAATTCGTAAGACGAAGTCTCGCTCTCACAACTCAGTTCATTAATATAAAATAAATCCGGTCAATATATATATATATATATATATATATATATATATATATATATATATATATATATATATATATCTTACCGAAAATACGTTTAAAACAATATTTTCTAAGTTTCCGCCGTTATCAATCCTAAGAAAATAATTGAAAAAATTCATATGTTCGATAAGAGCAATCAGAAGTTTAAAGGCTTTAGTGTCAAAAGTCCAAACATATGTGTAGTGTTTTTCTCCAACCACTTGGACACATGCATGCATGCACACAAGGAATACAAGCCATACTATATATATATATATATATATATATATATATATATATATATATATATATATATATATATATATATATATATATATATATATATATATAAGGAGAGGAGTAAATTATGGAAAGTTCTCGCCAAAAATAACATACTAAATTTGGAAATATTTATAATTTGAATATTTATCTCTTTTTTTTGGAAATTGAAATGAAAATCAATTTATGATGTTAACAATAACTCTTCAGATTCAAATGACTTTTCAAATATCTTTAGTACATTTAATGTTCTTGACTGGGATTCAAAGTTGAAACATTTTTTATTGTTATTTTTTAGCTTAATTATTAGCTCACAAGTATTAAAGTTAATTAAATTCAACTCGACATTCATTTGTTTGTGAATGCTCGTGTGGCATTATCTTAACCTTTTTACTTAGGCAAAACCCTCCATTTGGCCACTCAACTTTTCAAAAAATTGCAAGGCGGCCACCGAAAATTTAAAACTTGCAATGAGGCCACTGAACTAAATTAATGATGCAAGCGTGCCCATATTTTGGATGGACGTTAGCTCCACCGTTAAATATGAGTGAAATCTCAATTTTGCCCCCTTTAAATAACAATTATTCCCTTTATGTGATATTAGAAACCCTAAGGGGTCTAATGAGAAAATATATTGTACATGTCATTTTCAAATTTCAATTTTGACTTCCCCTAATCTCTAAATAAGTAGATTTCAAACCCAATTTTAAATAGTTCATCTTCGTCTCAATTTACGTTTTGAAACGTCATCCAACAAAAATGGCCAAATAATCATCGGCTGTAGGAAAGAAGAAATCCCCAACTACTAAAAAGGCTTCAAATTCACCTCCTTCAACCCTCCATCTGCCTTATTTTTAGACGTAATGGAGAGAGAGATAGAGAGGGGAGCTGTGGATTCGGTGCCTCCAAACTATTAAGTTCGGGTTTGAGACGAACGGAGATGACGGATCCTAAGAGGCTGGAGATGGAGAATTGCCGGAGAAGAGACAGAAGCGGCAGCTATGAAGATCGATAAAGGTGGGAGGAAGGCCGCTGGGTGTGAAGCCGGATGGAGATCGAACTGGGGTTGGTGCGGCTTGAGACTGAAGAACTCGGTAGGAGCTGGGTGAGAGAAGGCCGGATCTGGAGGTGGCTTCGCCGGCGGCTATGAAGATCGATAAAGGTGGGAGGGAGGCCGCTGGATGTGAAGTTGGGGGGAGATCGAACTGGGGTTGGTCATCTATCAAACCCAGGTCTGAATCTCTCTTTAGGTATCGATTTCTTCATCCTCAGCTTCCACGGTGGTCGGCGAGAAGACGGAGAGTTCAAAGAATCGACTTTAATCTGAATGAAAATTTGGGGAAGAAAAAAGACAGAGAGTACGTAGGGCTTCAGATCTTCGAATTGAGGCAGTTCAATTCGATCTGGAGAGCAGAAACATCGGGTTTGGAGTTGGTGTCGGAGTCGTTGATCTGATAACTTCCTCAACGGTGGAGGTGACGGAGGCATCATCAGAATCGTCTGAGATTGGAAGTGAATCCTTCACCGTCGGATTATATATATTCTTCATCATCACTTCTTAATTATATAGACCAAATAACCCAGATCTGGGTTTTACAAAGCTTCCCAGATCTTGTCCATCTGGTTCGATCAAACCCATCTCGAGCATAATACTCATGTGAGACCAATGACGAGAAGAATCACCTACCTCCCTTGTAATTGTCTACCTCAATTATTTATGATGAAAGTAGAAGAATGTCCCAGTTTTTGCAATTCTATGAAGAAGATGTGGACTTGTTTGATGAGCATGGGACGAAATTGTGATGGAGAAGAAACATTTTGACCCCTTAGGGTTTCTAAAATCACATAAATTAAGTTTTAGGGGGGTAAAATAGAGATTTGACTCAAAGTTAACGTTTAAGTCTAACATCCGTTAAAAAATGGGCACGCTTGCAACATAACTTTAGTTCAGTGGCAAGAATGAAAATTTTAAACTTTTTGTGGCCGCATTGCAAGTTTTTGAAAAGTTGGGTGGCCAAATGATGGGTTTTGCCTTTTTACTTATGTCTATTTTGTTTAAAAAAATACCAAAATTATTCAAATGTATAACACGAGATAGATAAAAAAAAATGTTCAAAGTGAGAAAAAAGACTAACATGTCACAATTTCAACCTTTTTTTCATTCACTATATCGCTCAATTTAATTTATTTTCAAGATTTTCTTAGTATAAAACAACAAAGTTAGTAATCTACCATAATCGGGTTGTAAAAAAAGCAAACTAGATTGTTACCTTCTTACTACGAAGTATAGAGGAGTAAATTATGAAAAGTTCCTGCCAAAAGTAATTTACTAAATTTGGAAATATATTAATAATTTGAATATTTATCTTATTTTTTTGGAAATTGAAATGAAAATCAATTTATGATGTTGACAATAACTCTTCAGATTCAAATGACTTTTCAAATATCTTTAGTACATTTAATGTTCTTGACTGAGATTCAAAGTTGAAACATTTTTTATTGTTATTTTTTAGCTTAATTTATAGCTTACAAGTATTAAAGTTAATTAATTTCAACTCGACATTCATGTGTTTGTGAATGCTCGTGTGACATTATCTTAACCTGTTTACTTATGTGTATTTGGTTTTAAAAAAATACCAAAATTATTCAAATGTATAACACGAGATAAATAAAAAAAAAATTGATCAAAGTGGGAGACAAGACTAACATGTCACAATTTCAACCTTTTTTTCATTCACTATATCGATCAATTTAATTTATTTTCAAGATTTTCTTAGTATAAAGCAGCAAAGTTAATAATCTACCATAATCAGATCGTCAAAAAAGTAAACTAGATTGTTACCTTCTTACTACAGAGTATATAGTAAAAGACTCTCATTAGTAGTTACATTATTATTAATTTTTTAAAATCAAGCTTCACTTGCGACTGTACGAGAGCAACACGTAGATGAGGATATTCGAACTTTGTTATGTGATAGTGATAGTTGTAATAGTCATACATGTTCAACAACAAATGTTGTCTATAAATAAGTATTCTAAAATTTATAATAACCTTTTTAAATTTATTTGATTCTCTAGCTTTAATTTTATTGTTTATTAATTTTCGTTTATTTTATTCATATTAAAGTTTTTAATTATCTATTACTCAACTTTAATTGAATATATAAATTTATACCCGTGAACAAACCGTACAACGCACGGATGCTTCACTAGTGTGTGTGTGTGTGTGTATATATATATATAATACTCGTCCGAATCATGTTTTTAAGAATTTTATTTTTCAAAAGTTGCTTATAATAGTAAAAAATCTCAAATTGTTAAAATTAGAATCTTTTGAACAAATTTCAAATAGGATAAATATTGAAATTAATATATGAATATTTAATATGATATAAAAGAAAACAGTTTAATTAAATGAATCTATTATCTTATGAAATTGTTGCAAAGATGTGTGGGCAATATGAATTTTAAATTTACATAACCAATTACAATTGGATCAACTCAATTTACTTCATGATAAAATAAAATAATAAAATTAATAGTTTCTTAAATTTATCAGAATAGTTAGTAATTTAAAAATAGTTAACAACTGAATACTTTATATCTTAAATTTAAAATAAATAAAACTTGAAATAGTAGGAAATTGAATATATTTTTTTATAACTAGTTTAAAAATCTGTCCGGTTTTATTTATTTGTAATTTTAAGATTAGTTTTAAAAAATTTATCAGTAACTTTGTATCTGTAAAACTTTTATCTATTAACCGATTATGGTGTTTGTTTTAGTAATTACTAATAGATAGATTTGACATAATTTTTTTTACTGTTTTCTAAACCATAAAATACATAATTCGAATATATATGTTGTAAATATTAGGAGATATCATGATATTAGGACATTTGATAGAATCTTTAAGTGAGAGATAATGTTTACATAATAAAATATTTTATATTAAATCAAAAAATATTTTTATCTGTAAAACTTTGAAATCAAATTTGATAAAATCATTTCACGGGAAATCATCACATGGTAGTTGTGACTTATATTTTAGTTATAGTTAATAGATAAGAGCACACACGTGGAAACATATAATTCTTTAAAAAAAAATCTCATTTCACAAGAAGCTGCCACGTGGCAGCTGCAGTTTCTGTTTTAGTAATAGTACTAGGTTATCACCTTTGCGATGCACGGTTGATTTAGTGTTGTTTCTGAAACTTATTTTTGTAGATATAATCTACAAGCTATTTGAATGAACAAACAACAGCAAGATATCATCATAATTAATAAATAAATAAATAAGCGTGAGATCACACCAAATCATCAAACCGAAAATTCATGCGAATTATAAAATCGAACAATTATTCTTAGTGTGAGTGTGAGACGGAGGGAGGGGAGGGGAAGTACCATGAAGACAGACTCGTCAAGGAGGTGTTTGATGGAGGGGAAGTATTTCGTAGTGGTTGTTTGTAGTGTTGGTGAAACACATTTAATTAAATTGGATAACATCTATTTTAAATTGACCGAATTTTGGCAAAATAATAAAACTTAAAAAACTTTTACCATGGGAATTGATGAGTCATAATCAAATGAAACTAATCTAAATCAAATGTAATAAAATCTACCCGGTACAAACCGAATTGGCAGAAAAAAAGGTTAAAAAAAACTTTTGCCATGAAAATTAAAGAGTTTTAATCAATTGAAACACGTCTAAATCAAATGTGATAAAATTCATCTGTCAAAAAAAACTTTTACCATGAAAATTTGGAGTCATAATCAAGTGAAACACGTTTTAATCAAATGTGATAAAATCTATATGGTATTAATTGATTTTGACAACAAAAAATTGTAAAAAACAAAAAATAAAAAAATTATCATGTATAAAGGAGGCACCGGTTTTAAAATCTATCACGTTTTAATTTTGGTAGCAATTTATATATATATATATATATAGAGAGAGAGAGAGAGTACCGTATGCACGGTTTTAATAGTTTTTTTTGCAAAAGTTGTTTATAATAAGATAATTTTCTAAACTTGTAATAAATAATTAAAATTTTTAATTAGAATAATTTGAAAAAAACAAAAAATAAGGTAAATATTCAAAATTGATCATATGAATATGTAATCGAAAGATTAAAACCTATGAGAATTGATAAAATCTATCTTCAAAAAAAATTACCATGAAAATTTGGATTCCTAATAAAGTGAAACATATTTAAATCAAATGTGAGAAAATATATTCGGTATTAACTAATTTTGGCAACAAAAAATGGTAAAATAAAAACATTTTACCATGTATAAAGCAGACATCAGTTTTAAAATCTATCCGGTTTTAATTTTTGGCAACCAAAAAAAAAAAAAAAGAAGAATTTATATATATAGTACCGTATGCACAGTCTTAGTAGTTTTTTTTTTTTTTTAAAAGTTGTTTATAATAAGATTATTTTCTAAACTTGTAATAAATAGTTAAAAATTTGAAAAAAAATTGAAAAATAAGGTAAATATTCACAATTGATCATATGAATATGTAATTGAAAGATTAAAACCTATGAGAATTGATAAAATCTATCCGCCAAAAAAACTTTTACCATGAAAATTTAGAGTCATAATCAAGTGAAATACGTTTAAATCAAATGTGATAAAATATATCCGGCATTAACTAATTTTTGCAGAAAAAATGGTAAAAACACTTTTCCCATGTATAAATCAAATGTGATATATATATATATATATATTCACATGAAAAATCTATTCACCAAAAAAACTTACAATGAAAATTTGGAGTCATAATCAAGTGAAACGTGTTTAAATCAAATGTGATAAAATATATCCGATATTAACCGATTTTGGCATTAAAAATGGTAAAAAAAAAAACCTTTTACGATGTATAAAGGAAGTAGCAGTTTTAAAATATATCCGGTTTAAAATAATACTATAAATACATATATAGTACCGTATGCACGGTTTTAGTAGTTTTTTTTGTGTAAAAATTATTTATAATAAGATGATTTTCTAAACTTGTAATAAATAGTTAAAAATTTTAATTAAAATAATGTGAAAACAATGAAAAATAAGGTAAATATTCAAAATTGATCATATGAATATGTAATTGAAAGATTAAATATATGAGAATTGATAAAATCTATTCGTGAAAAAACACTTTTACCATTAAAATTTGGAGTCTTAATCAAGTGAAACACGCCTAAATCAAATGTAATAAAAATCTATCTCGTACTAACCGATTTTGGTAAAAAAAAAATATTTTTTTTTACCATTTATAAAGGAGGCATCAGTTTTAAAATCTATCCGATTTTAATTTTTGGCAGCAAAGAAAAAGAAAAAAAAATTCACAACTTCACAAGAAGTTGACACGTCGAAACACATAATTCGTTTAAAACTTTATGCATTCAACACAAAGTTGTCATGTGGCAGCAGCGCCTTCTATTTAAATAATAATTAATAGATTAGTAATTAATAATTAATAATATATATATATATATATATATATATATATATATATATATATATATATTAGTAGAAGAACAAATAACATAAAATTATCTTGTGAATAATTTGTATTAATTAAATAGTATGAAAATGAAAAGAGATGAAAATTGAAGAGTTTCGGTCAAATTAAACTTGTATAAATTAAACAGAATAAAATCAAATTAGTTTTAAGATTTTTATCTTATCTAATTAGATTTAAGATTTTTATCTTTAATTAATCAATTTTGAAAAAAATATAAAACATTTACTATTTTAATGGTGACACATGGCATCACAAAATCCTTTTTAAAAATTTAGTTTTTCACTACGTGACAGCAACGGCTTTTGTTTTTGTAATAGTTATATAGTGAATATTCTCACATTAAAGTTGATTGGTTTGAGCTCTAAGCCCTAAACTTTGAAATTGAAATATATAGTGAATTGGGACGGGATGGGATACTGTATACATGATGGAGAATCTTCAATTATAAAAGCAATGCGTTCAAATTTTAAGGTACTTTGAGGAAAGTGGGATACTCCAGTCGTTCCATCAAAAGAGTTTATGTTTAAAATGTTATTATAAAAAAAAATGTTTGAGTATAATCAATATGTTAATTAATAGCAAACATGAGGGTAAAGTTGAAAAATTATGAAAATAATAAACATATTTTTTTAAAAGTAAGTTTTTAAAATGAAATATCTCAAAATAGTGCAATAAACTTTTTACCCGAAAGAGATGGAGTATATAAACGATAAGCACTTTGTTTCAATGTGTGCATGGTGGTAGTGACTGATCTGATGATAGTAACTAACTAGAATAGAAACCCACCCCCTACTCCTACTCCTAGTCCTAGAGGATGCATCCGGACACAATACAAGTTTTATGAACCAGGAGGGGAAGCCGGGAAGGGGGTGTCACAGTCGCAGGTTGCCACATTTGTGGTACAAATACAAGTTCCGATATAGATCGATCTACTCCGGCAATAGACAACCTTAGAGTTAGAGTTCACATAAGTAGAATGAACAACCAAAATAATGTGAAATGAAAATGAAATGGCTGCTAGTCCTACACATTCGTATTTGTGCAGTAAAAAAATTACATTAATTAAGGGCTCGTTTGGTGCAGCGTTTTGAAAATGCAGCTTTTTCAAAACGCAACGTTTTTAAAACGCAGTGTTTTCAAAACGCAGTTTTATTTTTATAAATGCGTTTGGAAAATTATTTCAAAACGCTATTTTTCATAAACAGACTAGTTGAAAATGTAGCATATTTTTAAAACGCTACAAATTGGAGCGTTTTAAAACGCTCCACGTTTTTAAAACGATGCGTTTTAAAACGCTGCATTGAAACACTTTTAAAGAGAAAACGCTGCGTTTTTTACCAGCGTTTTGACCAAAACGCTCTACCAAACAAGCACTAAATTTCGATTGAATATCTCATTCCCTATTATCCACTATATATCTATCTATCTCTCTCTCTCTCTCTCTCTCTCTATATATATATATATATATATATATACAGCGAGACGCTATTTTCACTATAATTTTTATTTATCAACTATATTTTTAATTATTACATTAAATAAATACATGTTTTGATAAAATATTTTTTTAAAATTGACTAATCAAGTTACTTTCTTAATTACCTTCTCACATTATTTTTTTGATCAAACATCAATGGATAACATAATTATTATATGTATTTTTTAACATTTTAATTCTCAACAAACAATGTACTTTTTTTTTTGTAATAAGTATGTTTAATCAATTTTTCTTATCAATCACTCACGATTCATTTTCCATTATCATAAAAATAATATGATTAATACATTTTCTACCAAACTTTTAGAATATATTGGATATTTTATTATCAAAAATTAATATTCTAATTTAGTTTAAAAATATTATTTTAAAATATCAATTCAATTATTATGATTGGTATTAACCTGAATATTGGTTTCAATCAACTCAAGAATTAAATTTTTGAATCAATTATAAAGGTAGGCAAAAGATTTAAATATTACGATACTATTTCATATTATGATTTTAATATTCGATCATATTGTAGTTGTGATATTTGTTCCATCCCAACTCTATATTTAAAAAGTTTAAATATTAAAGGATATATAATTATTATTAGAGTTGGTTATAATTACAATAATGTTGAGCATAATCAATACGTTAACATTAAATGTGGGAGGTAATGTTGAAATATTTTGAAAATTGTAGATATGATTTTTGAAAATACTCTTAATGTAAAGCATTTCAAAATAGTATGATGACCTCTTTACTTGAAACTGAGTGAGTATTACTTTATTTGTACACTTTGATAATATTTGCTTTGTGATTCAAGGCCTAATATTGGTAATTTTAAACTTTCCCTCTCTTTGGCCCATATTTTCTCCCTATATTTCTCCTACTTCTTTTTCAATCATTATTGAAACAAAACTCAAAATTTAAATAAAGCAAACGTATCATTTACATTGATTTTCTTTTTATTACATACTTTAATCGACCTCTGTACCATTAAATTTTCGACCATCATCATGTATACTAAATGGAAAATAAAAAGAAAACAAACATCTTTTATAATTTTTTTCGTACAAATCAATGTGTCAAATATATGTTGCATTAAAAAATACATCATACGTTAAGTCATATATAATCTAAATTTGAATGAAAAAAATTGTAAAAAAACAATCCTAATATAAAGTAGAATAATAGTCCCTAAATTATTGAAAATAATTGTCCACTTTGAAACTTTCCTTTTAGAACATGGGCCACATACACATGGACTTTAAAGGAAACTATACATTAAACCAATATAAATAATCAAGTCAATTACTATTACTATATCCGGGTATTACTATTACTATATCCATTCCATTGAACGAGTAAGGAAGTAGGATTCTCATGTTAGTATACTACAACTTTGTGTGTTAGGATTTTAAGGTTTGAAGATCCATTGAACAAGAGAACCGAAAAAAAAAAAAAAAAAGAGTGAGGCATGATAACATTCCTTTTCAAGCCTAAAACTTTGGGGCCAAATTATTTTCATTGCCGCTTAATGAATGATTTCAGAATTTTTTTGATGCCAATTCCTAAATTAATGGAGGGAAAAAAATCAGATTTTGGAAACTCCTAAAGTTATGGAAGGAATATTTGGAGGACATATCTTTGGAAGGAAAATCAAATCAAAGAATACGTGTTAAAGGGATTTATCTTTAGAAGGAAAATTATGGAGGGTATACGTATTCGGAGGACTTATGTTTGGAAGGATCAAATTTCCATTAATGATTAGGAGTAATCATCGATCAGTGAATGAATTTACTGTTAAAATAATGGGTCAAGGTATAGAAAACCGAATCCGGACTCGAATGATAGAGCTTTACTGGGAGAGTGTGCATAAATTAATGAAAGAGAGAGAGAGAGGGTGCAAAGCCGCAAAGGGTATTATCATCAAAATATAATTTATAGACCCTCATTAATTACCTTTCTTAATATGTGTGTTTAGTCAGAGTCCAGATCTCCTGTACCACTTGTGTGTACCATTGGTGTACCACTTTTCATCTCAACCATTGATTGAAATGCAATAGTTGGGATGTAATGATGAAGATGAAAAGTGGTACACCTAAGTGGTACAGGAGATCTGGACTCAGTCTGGGATGGAGCGAGTACTACTTATCTCTACCCCTAATGTGAAATTCAGTCTGGTACCTTTTCTCAAAAATTTAATCGCTACATTACCTCGTCTCTTTTTTCAACAGTTAAAGTCCGCTTTTGAAATATTGTTCCTAAAATACTCAGATCTTCTCCTTTCACAGCTTCGACCAACATTTCTTCTACAACTCCAATAAATTCTTCCTAAATTATTCGAAAATCACAATTATTGCGGCAATGGGTCGACGAATCAACACCCTATCGTGGGAGTTTGGGGGCAATGCCCCCAAGAGGTAAACAATTTTTTCTGATTCATTAAGCACGATGCTGGAATGAGCCTACGCTGAGTTGAAGGATTTTTCAGAAAAAACGAAGACGGAGGAGGAAGAAGATAACTTACGACGAAGGAAGATGAAGAAGGTGAAAGAGTTGCAGTCGAAATAAGTTTGCATCACGATGCATCGAATTTCAATCGTGATGCATCAATTTGGAGCCTCGATGCATCGTTATAAAATGGGAGATTTTGATGCATGCTGGTGTGCAACGCGATGCACAAAAGCATTCATCAAAATCATGCATCGCAATTGAATTTCATGCATCGCGTTGCACAAATTGATGCTATGTGATGCACTGAGTAAGTGCTTCATAGTGCGCATTCGGTTCATTAAGGCAATCGTAATCATTTCGCCCTCAAATGTCTTTTTGCAATTAAAAAAATATAGGGTATTATAGCGGGTGAAAATTCTACAAAGTGAACCGGCCCGCAATTTATTGTTTATTATTCATTTATGCTATACATTTACATATACATTATATTACCCAGAGATGTTGAATCATGTACCTAAGCCTAAATCCAATCAATAGGCCCAATAATTAGCATGGGCTTTAACAGATTCCCTATTTCGCAAGTAGTTTCGATTGATCTCCACATGGGCTCAACAACAATATATGAGTTTAATACCTGTGGGCTGACCTGTATAATTACTGCTTCATTAATTCCTTCTATAATCCAAGAAAAGAGCTGGGATTTGGGCCGGTCCAATTTGATATGTTTTCCACCGTTACAGTATCCTATCTTTTTTAAGGGAGATAACCGGGCCCATAATTTTTGGAGAAATTATAACCTCTTCAATCTATTTTCTTTTTATCAACCGGTTAAGTACATTTTTTTGAGGTAAAATGCTGATGATACCCTTAATGAAGGAAATACATGCGTACAATTCCCGCCCAAAATTAGGTATCATGAAAAATATGGACATCGGAGTAAATATTATACTTTGGGATGGAAAAAAGTGATGTTGAGAATGAAAAAAAATATTTTGACTTTCTCTTTCTCTCACACACTCCCATTATGCATTTCTCTTTTTGACGTTGGGAATGAAAAAAAAATGACGTTGGGCATCTCTCTTTATGCATTATCTCTCTCCTCAATTCCACCAATTTTCTTCCTTTCTATATCTCTCTCACTTCCTTTTTTATTTTTTGGGCACCGCAATGTAAATATTGGGCATCATAATTTAGGCATTGCAATACAAATATTGGGCATTGCAGTGCAAAAACCCTTGCCTAAATTTGGGCATCGCAATGCAAAAGCTGACCAACAACTCCTCTGATATTTAACTTCATCATTTCATATGTTATGTTTGAACAAGTAGAAACCAAACATGACGTAAAAGGTAAATGAAAGAGACATGTTTCAACATTTTTTTACCCATAAGCAACAAACCACAAAATCCAAAATGAAAGACAGACAGTACTGAGTACTATCCCTTAAAGACTTAATGTGTCCATGTCGAACTACGCCGACCACCATGTCTGCTCCGGTCTTCCTCACTATATGTACCTCCAATCAATCGATAGCCCCCCGCAAATTCTGACGCAAGCATCGCAACATCCAACGCAAGCATTGCAACATACGACACAAGCATCGCAAAAATACGACGTCCCCTCTCAGTTTGGTCTCCGCCCGAACTGGCCTCAAAGCGGTACATAGAAAAGCTACTTGACTAAAAGACAGGCGGATTGAGGGAGAGCATGGTCCATCAGTCTTCCGAAGTGTTGTCATTTCCTTGTCTAATCTTGAAGATCTTTCTTGATCTCCCTCCCTTAAGGCATAAATAGACAATTTCTTCCGTTGTCGCCGTTTGAGTCTTAGTTTTTTCCTATTTCATTCCACCGCTTCCTCAGATAAGATGATGAAGATGCAGTGAGAGAGAGACAAAGTGAGAGAGCTAGATTATTTTAAGAAAATGAAATAGGATGAAAATTGATTCGTAAGGTATAATTGTGTCATTGTTATATTAGGGGTATTTCAGGAACAATTTTATGAAATTTCCTTTTTCGGTTAAAAAAAATAGCGGATTGGAGAGGTTAAAGATCTATGAAAGTGTACCGGCCAGCAATTATTCCTTTTTAAAATCGGAAAATGACACTTTTGAGGCGAAAAAACTACGATGCCCTTTTATGAATCTAAGGCACGCTACGGATCACTTACTCAATGTGCATTGTGTTGCATCAATTTATACATCGTGATACAAAAAGGCAAGCTCCAATTGATGTATCGCATTGCAAATTATAACGAACAAGGCATTCATGTTCATTCTTAACGCAATCAACAAATGATTTCAAATTGATGCATCCTTTCTACATCCCAAATACAAATCAATGGATCGTGATTGACAAATGATGCAATGTCATTCAAAATTGATGCATCCAGATTTAAAAATTATGTTCATTAACAAATAAATTTCTATTCGAGCATTTCATCGAACAGTGTATATGCATAACAACACAACACACAAACTTAATCCATTTTGAATCAAAAACACAAACACAATGAAAGAAGAAGACACAAGTGAAACTGAAAATCTGTAGATGAATAGGAAATAGAATAAGAAGTTAGGGTAATAGAGTAATCGAATTCAAGGTGAAGAAGAACATCACCACCCTATCTCCCCATCCTCTTTGCTCTTCATCCATGTGATATGCAACGGTTTTTTTCTCTTTTCCGAGCACTTTAGGAACAGTTTCACGAAAATGGACTTTGACTGTTGAAAAAAAGAGAGAGGTAATTAAGCAAATAGAGTTGGGAAAGGAGACCGACTTGCAATTTGCCCAAAAAGCTATTCCTGCTAAGTTGCTAACAATGTTCATTCCGATCACTTATAAAAGGATTGTTATATGCCCGTATAATAAAATTATCAAAAATTGGATTTATGAATATATATATATATATATATATATATATATATATATATATATATATATATATATATATAAAGGCATAAGCACATAATACTACTATAAATAACATTTTTTCGCCTAAAACACGTTTCTAAAATTGAAAAGTATTAAAAAAATGTGTCATGCCTTGAAAATGTAAGTTTCCATGTTTTCACCCTTATATTGATGGGAAAACTCTTTATTTTCTGGAAACAAATTAATTGAATGCATAGTAATTGGAGCCAAAAGGTGAAGCATTTTTTGGCAAGTGAATCACTTCCATTTGTTTATCTATATAAATAAAATAAATGTATTTTTTATAAACGAAATCACAATAAAAAAAACCTGACCGTAAACGAAATAAAGACACCCGTATATATTTTTTACAATACATATTCAATTTAGTTCAAGAGCATGGCGTAAAAAATACATATTCAATTTAGTTCAACAGTATACTGTAAATAATATAGATCTTGGTCGTAAAAATATGGATCCTGACGTTTACTGTTATACAATACATATTCAATCACAATAAATATGGATCCTCGTCATCTTTTCGTTATTGGAATATTTTTTACAACTTGAGTGGAAGTTAAACGAAAGAAGCTCCTCAAAAAAATAAAAAATATATATAAAATCATTGCAAGATTTTAATTTTAAGACCTATTTTATAAATATGTATTTTTTTAAAAACATATATGTTAAATACAGACCTTAATTAGAGATTTGTATTTGATGTTGTACTTGAAATATAAATAAAAAGATCTAGAAATTAGAGATTTGTATTTTAAAATAGATGAATTACATTAAAAATAAATTAGAAAAACATATCTGATAAATACAAATTAAAAATTTGAAGATGTGTTTTTTTTGTTATACTCGAAATCTAAAAAAACAGGTCTAAAAATTGGAGATATGTATTGTATAACAGATGTATTTTATTAAAAAAAATTAAAATTAGATCTGATAAAAATATCTTTTATAAAATTATTTAATCCATATAATCTAAAATAATATTTTCATGCTAAATATTCAAGTTAACCTTCACACTTTTATAAAATTGTGGTATGAATATTAGTAGTAGTAGTAGTAGTGATAATAATAATAATAATTTTATTATTATTATTATTTATTATTATTAATAATAATCATACTAATATAAAAAAATGTTATTTTTATTATTAATAGTAAGTTATTTGTTTTTGTTGTTGATATTTTTTTATTATTAATATTATTATTTTTTAATTTAAACAATTGAATCACTAAAATCATTGAAATTAAAAATAAGTTTTCTTTCAAATAAAACTTTATACTCTAACGATGTTAGTAGAAGTATTACGTTTTGAACTTTTTGGTATTCAAAATTTAACTTTGGGATTTTTTAGATAGAAGAATTATATTTGAGACTTTTTAGATATGAGAATTTTTTTTAGTGGGACTTTTTAGTATTTTTCTATGTGTGTGTGTGTGTGTGTGTGTGTGTGTGTGTGTGATGCATTTTAAGTAACTAGGTTATGATTTATGGCAAATTGGCAATGCATTTAAATTGCAAAACTGAATTTAAGAATTTAAACATGTTTTACAATATTGTTCACACTTGCATCACAAGAGTAAACTCGAGCTTGATGCAACCAACAAACTGTAGGCTATGTTTAGCAGCTCAATTTTAAGTTTTTGATTTAAATTTAAAAAATAATTATATTTTTTACAAAACATATTTTGTTTGTTGAACATAATTATAAATCAAACTAAAATTCATATCATATGTACAGTATTTTATTCTTCTCCAAAGCACATCGGTGTTGCTCCAACTTGTAAGTTTTAAGAGATTCCTGAACTCTAATATTTAAATTAAGGGTAAGTTTCTGGGAGAGTGGTAAGACAGTTTTACGAATATTAATTTGTAAGACAGTCATATTCTTTTATAGCTCAATTCATTAATACATGATGAGTCAGATAAGAGAAATTCGTTTTATAAAAAATATTTGTAAAACCGTCTGACTTATGTTTTTACCTTAAATTAATTTCATTGAATTAGAATTTGAATGGACTTGGTCAAGTCACAATGTGGGACCTATACAAATAAATTAGTACTGGTAATTAACTAAGACTCGGAAAATCACAACTGACAAGTAAGCAAGGACGTCAAGTCTGAAGACAAGAAGCAGCCGTTGACGATTTCCAAGAGTCGAAACTATTAACTATGCTCTTATTATATTATTTATATCGGCTATTCAGATTTTCAGGGTACCATTTTCAAGCGTGCATATCAACCACATGCATATATGACTTAAATATGGAGTAATGTTATAGCCATTTAATAAATATTTAATTTTATCTATAAAATGATGTAATATTTTCCGTGTTAGGTTGTGAACTACTCTATTTGTTTCTTAATAATTATTTTATTTTTATTTTTTGTCCGTTTAAAAATAATTGCTATGCTTTTAAATTTCATTTTTTTATTCCATAAATCTATCCAAACTCTTCCAACCCCCCCCCCAACGAGATTAGACCATTGGACCAAGGGCAAGGGAAGTGAGCGCTTTAACCAGGTAAAGCATGTAATATCTCTAAAATTTTGATAATATTTTTATAATAACGAAAATAATTGTAATTGGGCATATTTTGATTTAATAACAACCCACTTCATTTTGTTTATTGAGATTGGGCTTGAGCCTAATTAGTTGGTCATTTGACAATGATAGTCGGAAAGCAAAATAAATAAAGAGTTGTTAATAATAACAGTAAATAAATTAGGATAATTAAAAGGCAGTTAATATATTCATAACGAGAGGTAAGCTGTAAATATGTGAATTAGGGGGGGGGAGTAAATACGGGAAGCCAAGGGACGTCCTCTCTTTGCACGATCAGCCTTAACTTCCCTCTTGCTAACAGAGAAATTATGTTTCTTCAAAGCTAATTAGTGAGAGGAAGGCAAGGGGCATGGCGCTGGATATATAAGAGTGGGTATTCCTAGTTGGTTCCGGCACCAAACTAAAACTGAGCACACATAGAGAGAATTTTTCTAATTTCTTGAAGTTAAGGAAACCGACGGCGCACCAGACCACCAGAAGGCGAGATCGCGAGTCTTTGGTTGAGGTAAGAGATTGCTTCTCTTGTTTCTAATCTTAGTCGTGTGATTCTTTGGCTGAAATAAACAGGTTGGATATCTGTTTAAAGGTTGGGACAATTTTTAGAGTAAATGATGGTGTGGTTATGTTGGGGGTCCCTTTGGGTTGGTGAATCGGTGAAGTGAATAATGGAAGGGTTGGGTTGCTGCCATTAACAAAAAAAAGAAAAAGAAAGGGGATGTAGATAAGAAAGGGGAAGAGTCACATGTAGATTATAAAGGAGAGGGAGTGTGCACATGTTGTGTGTATAGTGATAAGAGAGTAAAGGAAAAAAAATAGGGAAAGAAGAAAAGAAAGGGAAATGAAACGAAGGTAGTCACTGTTAGCTTGATAGAAGGAAAAATAAAGTATGGAGGCAATTGATTTGATAGTGGCAGGAGGAGGGGGGTTGGCCGTTGTGTATGTTGTCAGTGGAAAGGGGTAGACTAGGTGGGGTTCTGGGAAATTTTGGGTGTTGTGCAATTCATATTCTAGCAATGGGTTAGTTCAAGTTGGTTAACGTCATTTTGGAAAAAAAAATGTAATAATAATAATTAAATAATAAAACAAACTAATAGTCTAATGTAAAATGTAATATTTAACTTAAGTATGGGGGATACCTATTTAATTAAACTATTTACTTTGTATCTTAGATTTGAGCAAGCACAGTTAGCTGCAAATTTTTTGGGTACGACGTGATTGCACTGCATCAAGAGGTAAGAGATTATACTTCTTTAAGTTATTTGATCGTCCTATTTTATTCGGTAGGTTTCCGTTATAATTTTATTGGCTTAACATTTTCCTTGTAAACACATGCTCGACATTCGCCAATATTTGCTTTGAACTCCGTCAAACCTATTTTGTTCATACTCTGAATTTTGAAATTTTCGTAACCCATGTTTGACTTCTTTGAAATATCAACTCGTTGGAATATGGATTACATATTCTTTTTTGGACGTTTGACTTTATTTGGAACTCTCTCGTGATCACTAAGTAAAATAAATTGTTACGTGAAATATGTAACACTAATGAAACGATGAAATTATTTAACACCACTGGACATATGGTGAGATTATCCGAATACACCTTCAGGCCCGTTGAGGTAGTCAGCTAGGTCGAAATGACCGCTTATGTAATTATGGAATCTACGCGTGTCCCTTGTTTTCAACTGGTATGGGATGGTTGGCGGCAATTTGACATCCTATATTTGTTTCGAGCCTGGTCTTTTACTTGAGATTCCAGATTAACGTATGTATTTGATTTTACTGTTGCTACATCTGGTTGATGCAATTATTTGGTTTTTATAAATTATTTGACTGTTTGACAAAATCTGTTCCTTGTGGTCAACTCCCCCTTAGAAATCGGAAGGGTCGTACATGAACTTGCTAGGCATTGTTCGCTCACCTTTTTTTACTTTTCTTCAGGTCGTAAGTAAATTGGGATCTTTTTGGGCTCGAGTGGGCCGTGTGGAGAGTGACTCGTGCAGACATAAATTCCTGAGTTTTTGAAGTTTTTTTTTATGGTTATTTTAATGGACAATTATCTTGTATTGGGATTGGTGGAGCCAATTACATTTTGGGATTTGTAATAGAAAGTTAATGTGTTTTTACTTAGAGGAATTGTAATGTTTTATTTTAGATGTTTTGTGGTGACTTGGTCAAATTGTGGGGTCGTAGTGTCAGTACCGAGTTTGGGGCGTTACAAAGTGGTATCAGAACTTAGCTTAAGATCTTGAGGGTTATAGGTTCTAAGGGTTATGATAGAAATAGGAATGAGATGGTAGAGTTAAGAACATTATTGAAATTTGGGTTTATTTTTAAAAGGACTAATTCATCGATTGGTTATGTATAGGAATGACGTGTACCCGACAAACTGATAGGAAGACCTGTACTAATTAATCTCTTTTGGCACCTAGGGGGCTATTCAATGAGGCACATGCGAAGTTAGTCCGTTCCCGCCGTGCCTTTCGTAGGATGAAAGATTTTAAGGATGAGCTTGTGGTTCACCTGCGTGCTCAAATGCAAGCAACCAAGAACGCTAGACATGTGCTTGATTTGGTGCGCGCTAGTCTCACCCAAACCATCAACAAAGTTCCAGAGGAAAAGTTGTGGTCTTTCCTGAACCCCATACATGTTGACTCGGATTCAGAGGAGGGGGAGGATGGCGTGGCAGATGACGAGATGGAGGAAAGCGAGTCCGAGGACTCCGAATCCGACGAGGAAGAGGGGGCTATAGCCGAGAGAGTGCACACTAACAGTTGGATAGAGTGATTAGTAGTACCTTAAGATAAGCGTTTTTCTTTATGTTTAAGGACGTTAGTAGCTCCTTTCTGCTTTCCACTTTGTTGTGGGTTAAAGTCCCATGTTTGAACTTATTTTGGATGTAATGAAAATTCCTCAAGGATAATATAAATGCCTTATTTGAATGCATATCGTTTGATTTGTCTGGTACCCTACATCCTCTCAGTTGATGCCGAGGAACTTTTGGCGTAATAATCATTTAAGCCTTAAGGGTTAAGCTTAAAAAAAGATGTTAGGTATAAATACATTTCTACTTTATGTGTGTGTGACACTTTGTTATCCATGAAACAGTATTAGATGGCTCGTGGAGGTCGCTCGAGCGTAAGAGGGCGTGGGCGTGGTCGCGGACAAACTAATCGTGGGGAAAGAGTCGAGGAAAACTCTACCTCCGGGGTTGCTGGTGAGGAGTAGCCTGGAGTCAATGTCAATGGTCCCCGTCCCTTGGACCAAACACTTGTGGCTCTCCTTCAAATTCTCACTCAGGCAGTCCTGACAAATATGGGTCAGGCAAACACTACACCCATTGTCCAACCAGAGCAACAGCCACCACCACTACCCCAACCAGAACAATAACCACCACCACCAACTCAACCTAAACCCCAACCCCAACCCCAGCCACAAACCCAGAACCAAGCATCTTCGAAGGACCTCCTTGAAGCTTTCCAAAGGCGGAAACCTAAAACCTTCTCTGGTGCGCCTAACACTGAGAAACCGGAAGAATGGTTGAAACATATGGAAAAAATATTCAGAACCATAACTTGTACTGACGAGCAAAAGGTTAGATTTACCACCTTTGTGTTGGAAGGTGAGGCTAGTGAGTGGTGGGAGTTAGAGGAGAGGACTGCCCAAGCAAGTGGTGTGGCCACCTATACTTGGGAAATGTTTTGTGAAGCTTTTAACAAGAAGTATTTCCCTCGTAGTATGCGAGAATGGAGGCTAGTGGAGTTTCTCAACTTGGAGCAAGGGACTATGAATGTGGATGAGTACAATGCTAAGTTTACGGAGTTGTCAAGATATGCTCTTAATTTTCTTGAGGATGTGGATCAGAAGGCAAGGAAATTTGAGAGAGGACTCAACAGTCAAATCAGTTTCAGGTTAACAGCTTTGAAGTTGCCAGCTCATGCAGAGGTTCTGGATCAGGCTCGAATGGTCGAGCAGGAGTCGGATGAGTACCACAGGAAAAAGGAAGATAAGAAGAGGAACTCGGAGGACAGCTCAAGGAGGTACCGAGGACAATCTGGTGGTCAAGGAAGTGGTGGTTACGGTAACAAGAGAAGGGCCACTGAGGAAAATCGTTTCAAAAGGGAGGCTCAGCCATCAAGGAATCAGTGTTAGAGTTAGTACCAGGGATCAAATTTTAATCCAAAAACAAACGATACGTGCTGCACTTGTGGGGGTTGGCATCCAAACAAGCCTTGCTATTGTGGTTCAGGGGCATGTTTTAACCGTGGTAAGGTGGGGCACATGATCAGGAATTACCCGGAGTCGCTCAAAAGTACTTTCAACAAGGGCTCGGGGAGTAGGGACAAGGACAAACCCAAGGCACAAGGAAGAGTTTTTGTTATGACAACTAAGGATGCTCGGGCAACCAATGATGTGGTGGCAGGTACTGTACATCTCTATACCCGTAATGTGTATGCTTTAATTGATCCTGGTGCCACCCACTCTATCATTTTTGCTGCTCTTGCATGTCGTATGAAATTATCTCCCCAAGATCTAGATGTCGAGTTGGTCATAGATACCCCAATCAAGGAATCTATTCCGGTAACTACAGTGTTTAGGTCTTGCACTCTGAAACTCGGGGATAGGGAGTTGCCTGTTGACTTAATACCCTTAGACATTCAAAATTTCGATATTATATTTGGTATGGATTGGTTAGCTGCTTTCCATGCTAGGGTGAATTGTTTTGAAAAAGAGGTGGTGTTTTGCATTCCTGGTGAGCTAGAGTTTAGGTTTAATAGTTCCAAACCAGTAGGCGTGTCGGGTTTTATTTCTTTCCTAAAGGCAAGGAGACTTTTGAGAAAGGGTTTCCAGGGATATCTAGCTTCCATCACCGATACTTGTAAGGAAGGAGTTAGCCTTGAATGACTTCCGGTAGTTAATGAGTTTGGGGATGTGTTTCCAGAGGACCTACCCGGTCTACCACTAGAGCGAGAGGTATAATTTATGATTGACCTAGTGCTTGGGACGACACCCATCTCTAAGGTACCATATAGGATGGCGCCGGTGGAACTTAAGGAATTGAAGGAGCAGTTGCAAGAACTGTTGGAAAAAGGGTTAATTAGGCCGAGCGTTTCACCTTAGGGTGCTCCGGTGTTGTTTGTAAAGAAGAAGGACGGGTTTATGAGGTTATGTATTGATTATCGGGAGTTGAATCGGGTTACAGTAAAAAATATGTATCCTCTACCAAGGATTGATGATTTGTTTGACCAGTTGCAAGGTGCTCGTTACTTCTCCAAGATCGATCTCCGATCAGGTTACCATCTGTTAAGGGTTAGGAAGGTAGATATTGCTAAAACGATGTTTAGAACCGGATATGCCTACTATGAGTTCCGGGTTATGCCATTTGGGTTGACTAATGCTCCAGCCGCATTTATGGACCTGATGAATAGGGTATTCGAGAAGTTTATTGACCACTGTGTGATTGTGTTCATTGATGATATCTTAGTTTACTCTAAGACCAAGGAGGAGCATGAAGAGCATTTGAGAGCTGTGTTGCAGATCTTAAGAGAAAAAAGTTATATGCCAAATTTAAGAAGTGTGAATTTTGGTTAGAGAAGGTAGCTTTCTTGGGGTACGTGGTAACGAAGGATGGAATCTCTGTGGACCCAGCCAAGATTGGGACAGTAGTAAATTGGGAGAGACCAACAACTATCACGGAGGTTAGAAGTTTCCTGGGGTTGGCTGGTTATTACCGCCGATTTGTGGAGGGGTTCTCGAAGATAGCAGTACCCTTGTCCAGATTGACCCAGAAGAATGTTAAGTTTGTGTGGACAGATGAGTGTGAGGCTAGTTTTCAAGAGTTGAAGAATCGGTTGGTATTGGCTCCAATCCTTACCTTACCATCTGGGTTAGAAGGATTCGTGATCTACAGTGATGCATCGCTAAAAGGATTATGTTGCGTATTGATGCAGAATGACAAGGTAGTTGCTTACGTTTCCCGACAACTCAAGAACTATGATAAGAACTATCCAACTCATGATTTGGAGTTGGCAGCTGTGGTGTTTGCTTTGAAAATTTGGAGGCATTATCTGTATGGGGAGAAATATGAGATTTATACCGACCATAAAAGTCTTGAGTATATATTCACTCAAAAAGAGTTAAACATGCGGCAACGAAGATGGTTGGAACTACTTAAGGATTATGATTGTACGATACTATACCACCATGGAAAGCCCAACGTCGTGGCTGACGTTTTGAGCCGGAAGAACCAATGGAGCTTATTGGCAGCTATGATCACTAAGGAAAGGAGAATTTTAGACGACTTTGAGTCCTTGGGAATTAAAGTCAGGGTTCCAGATAGTAGATGACTTTTGGCCGTAATGAGTGTGCAACCATCATTATTAAAAAGGATTAAGACAGGACAGGCTGTGGACCCAAGGTTGATGAAAGTCTCAAAGGGTCTCGAAGAGGGTCGTCATTCAGATTTCCGGGTTAGTAGTGATGTAATTCTACGTTTTGGATCCAGAGTTTGTGTCCCCTCGGACCCAGAATTTAAAAAGGAAATCTTGGAGGAACCACATAACTCGAGGTTCACAGTACACCCCGATAGTACTAAGATGTAGCGGGATGTACGTGATACCTTTTGGTGGAACAACATGAAAAGGTAGATCGAGGAGTTCGTCTCCAAGTGTTTGGTATGTCAGCAAGTGAAGATCGAGCATCAGAAGCCAGGAGGGTTATTGCAGTCATTGCCAGTACCAGAGTGGAAGTGGGAACATATCACCATGGACTTTGTGATAGGGTTGCCTAGGACCTTGAAGGGTCACAATGCTATATGGGTTATTGTGGACCGATTAACCAAGTCTGCACATTTTCTGGCTTTTCGGGTTACCGATTTTTTGGAGAAGTTAGCAAGGTTGTACGTCAGCGAGATTGTCAGATTGCATGGGGTTCCGGTCTCGATTGTGTCAGATCGTGATGCAAGGTTCACCTCTAAGTTTTGGGCCAGTTTGCAGAAGGCGTTAGGTACCAAGTTGAGCATGAGAACGACTTTTCACCCACTAACAGATGGTCAGTCAGAACGGACCATACAGACACTAGAGGACATGTTGCGAACATGTGCTTTGAATTTGCAGGCCAGTTGGGATGATCACTTGCCGTTGGTAGAGTTCACGTATAACAATAGTTATGACACAAGTATTGGAATGGCACTGTACGAGGCTTTGTATGGGCGGAAGTGTCGATCACCTACCTGTTGAGATGAAGTGGGTGAAAGGCGAAGCTTACAGGACCCGAGTTAGTTCAAGCTACATCGGAGAAGGTGCAGTTGATCAGAAAATGACTTTTTATGACACATAGTAGGCAGAAGTTGTATGCCGACAACCGTCGTCATGGACTTGAATTCGAAGTGGGGGATCACGTGTTTCTAAAGATTTTGCCCACAAGATGAGTTATGAGATTTGGCATTAAAGGTAAGTTGAGTCCGAGGTTTGTTAGACCATTTGAAATACTCAAGCGGGTGGGAGAAGTTGCCTATCGACTTGCTTTACCACCTACACTCTCTGGAGTTCACAATGTGTTCCATGTGTCGATGCTAAGAAAGTACATGTTAGACCCTAGTCATGTGATCGCGTATGAACCCTTGCAACTCCGAGAAGACTTGAGCTATGATGAGCAACCTGTCCGAATTGTGGATCAGAAGGATCAAGTTTTGAGAAAATGAGCCATTCCGTATGTCAAAGTTCAATGGAGCAACCATACCGAAAGGGAAGCTACTTGGGAGCTCAAGGAAGAGATAAAAGAGAAATATCCCGAGCTATTTGTTTGACCAGGTACGTCAAGTTTAGAGGACTAAACTTATTTTAAGGGGGTGAGAGTGTAATATCCTTTAAATTTTGATAATATTTTTATAATAATGGAAATAATTGTAATTGAGCCTATTTTGATTTAATAGCAACCCACTTCATTTTGTTAATTGAGATTGGACTTGAGCCTAATTAGTTGGCCATTTGACAATAATAGTCGAAAAGCAAAATAAATGGGATAATTGCATAAAAAACCCTGGCCTATTTTAGGTTTTGCAAATTGAACCCTGACAATTGTTTATAGGCATATTGAACCCCAGACTATTATTTTCAGTTCAATTCAAACCCTCCGTCTATTTCAGATGTTAACTTCTAACGGGAAGGTGAGTAGGATGCCAACGTGGCATCCTACGTGGCCAATTTTATTTCTTATAAACCTTGTGCAATTTTTGTAATTTCATAAAAAACCCTAAAATTTATTTTCACCAAATAAAGCCTTAAAATTTAAAATAAATAGTTATTTATATACCAATTTCATTTTAAAAAAATAAAGTTATTTTTTTTAGAAAATAGGGCTCAAAATATGATGCAAGTTTCAATGAGTATTTAATATTTAATACACATCCGATCCTAAATAATCATCATGTTTGATTTCGTACACAAATTAAGAAAAACAAAGTATTTATTTAATATGTAATATTTTAATAAAAATTAAAAATTAATATCTTTGTTTTAAAATTTATTAATAACATTTAATATTATGTTTAAAACTATAATTTTAAATTATAAATTTTCTTAAAGAAGTTAAAAACTAATTAAAGTAAAATTTGTTACCCATTTGATATTTTAGATATTTTTAAATTATACATTAAAAACTATTCTAAAAATGCATAAGCAAAAATTCTACTACATAAGCAAACCCAGCCGCCCCTTCATATCTTCTTCTTCTTCGGCGAACTCCTTCTTCCTCTTCGGCTTCGATACCTCCCATGCCCACCATACCTCCCATGCCCACCATAGCCGGCGCCACCCTTCTCCCATATCTCGCCGCCTTCTTCATCTCCTAAGTCGACTCCGTCCCCAGCCTCGCCTATTTAGATCCAGGCCTTCTATCTTTTCCCAAATAATCTCCATGTCCCCACCCATCTCCCCAGGCCAGGCTTCATCTCCCATTCATCTCACCCACTCCAGGTAGGTCCCTTTATCTCCCGGCCATTCGGACACCCAAAGAACCCAATTCCTGAATTATACACCGAATGCCGTGATAAAGCGGCATCGATGATTTATCCTCCACCGTTAAGTTCAGATTGGGCATAAACGCCGCTACATCGTGGGGCAAAACACCGTGACTCCGCAGTAGCGAGAAATGTCCCGATTGCCCTGAGGTGGTCAAGAATCGTAAACGCCTTACACCCGCCCCTCTGCATTAGTGAGGTTAAGTTGAGATCTGGGCCGCCGGGGCGCCTCGGGGACGATTATATCTCACTAATCTAAATAACGGAAATGTTGTACGGCATCTCTAATACGGATTTGACGTAGACAAAGATTGGATTGGTATTGTCTTCGAGGGCAAAAGCACTTTTCCTCCCTTGAGATCAGTGATGTTGACGAAACCGGTGGTGCCGGGGGCTTCACCGGTGGCTTGGTACATGGTGGCGGTTGTGGTGGAGCCTCTGGTGATTTGGTGGAGCTTTTTGGAGCCGAAGTAGTCGGCGAAGACGTGGAGGGAGAGGACGTTTTTTATGGCGAAGAGAGAGAGGCCCTTGGAGAGGAGGGTGGAGATGCCGGATTATTAATATTGGACATCATCTGTCATTTCTCTTTTATTCATAGGGGTAAAATTGGAAATTCACACAAATACCAATATTAATAATCCAGTCAAATAGGTTTTCTTAAACGGTGCACCCGGTCAACCAAATAATTATTTAATCATTTTTTAAACAACTATAATTTAAATTTTTCTAAAATATCAAATGGGTAACAAATTTTACTTTAATTAGTTTTTAACTTCTTTAAGAAAATTTATAATTTAAAATTATAGTTTTAAACATAATATTAAATGTTACAAATAAATTTTAAAACAAATATATTAATTTTTAATTTTTATTAAAATATTACATATTAAATAAATACTTTATACAAATTATACCAATATTATAATAGAGATAATTTGTTTTTCTTAATTTGTGTACGAAATCAAACATGATGATTATTTTAGGATTGGATGTGTATTAAATATTAAATACTCATTGAAACTTGCATCATATTTTGAGCCCTATTTTCTAAAAAAAATAAATTTATTTTTTAAAAATGAAATTGGTATATAAATAACTATTTATTTTAAATTTTAAGGCTTTATTTGGTGAAAATAAATTTTAGGGTTTTTTTCTGAAATTACAAAAATTGTACAAGGTTTATAAGAAATAAAATTGGCCACGTAGGATGCCACGTTGGCATCCTACTCACCTTCCCGTTAGAAGTTAACGTCTGAAATAGACGGAGGGTTTGAATTGAACTGAAAATAATAGTCTGGGGTTCAATATGCCTATAAACAATTGTCAGGGTTCAATTTGCAAAACCTAAAATAGGCCAGGGTTTTTTATGCAATTATCCCAAAATAAATAAAGAGTTGTTAATAATAACAGTAAATAAATTAGGATAATTGAAAGGCAGTTAATATATTCGTAACGGGAGGTAAGTTGTAAATATGTGGGGAGTAAATACGTGAAGCCAAGTGACGCCGTCTCTTTACACGATCAGCCTTAACTTCCCTCTTGCTAACGGAGAAATTATGTTTCTTCAAAGCTAATTAGTGAGAGGAGGGCAAGGGGCATGGCGCTGGATATTTAAGAGTGGGTATTCCTAGTTGGTTCCGGCACCAAACTAAAACTGAGCACGCACAGAGAGAATTTTTCTAATTTCTTGAAGTTAAGGAAACCGACGGTGCACCAGATCACCGGAAGGCGAGATAGTGAGTCTTTGGTTGAGGTAAGAGATTGTTTCTCTTGTTTCTAATCTTAGTCGTGTGATTCTTTGGCTTAAATAAGCAGGTTGGATCTCTGTTTAAAAGTTGGGACAATTTTTAGAGTAGATGACGGTGTGGTTATGTTGGGGGTTCCTTTGGGTTGGTGAATCGGTGAAGTGAATAATAGAAGGGTTGGGTTGCTGCCATTAACAAAAAAAGAAAAAGAAAGAGGATGTAGATAAGAAAGGGGGAGAGTCACAGGTAGATTATAAAGGAGAGGGAGTGTGCACGTGTTGTGTGTGTAGTGAGAAGAGAGTAAAGGGAAAAAAATAGGGAAAGAAGAAAAGAAAGGGAAATGAAACGAGGGTAGTCACTGTTAGCTTGATAGAAGGAAAAAAAAAGTATGGAGGCAATTGAATTAATAGTGGCAGGAGGAGGGGGTTGGCCGTTGTGTATGTTGTCAGTGGAAAGGGGTAGACTAGGTGGGGTTGTGGGAAATTTTGGGTGTTGTGCAATTCATATTCTAGCAATGGGTAGGTTCAAGTTGGTTAACATCATTTTGTAAATAATAATAATAATAATAATAATAATAATAATAATAATTAAATAATAAAACAAACTAATAGTCTAATGTAAAATGTAATATTTAACTTAAGTATGGGGGATACCTATTTAATTAAACTATTTACTTTGTATCTTAGATTTGAGCAAGCACGGTAAGCTGTAAATTTTTTGGGTACGACGTGATTGCACTGCATCAAGAGGTAAGAGATTATACTTCTTTAAGTTATTTGATCATCCTATTTTATTCGGTAGGTTTCCGTTATAATTTTATTGGCTTAACATTTTCCTTGTAAACACATGCTCGACATTCGCCAATATTTGCTTTGAACTCCGTCGAACCTATTTTGTTCATACTCCGAATTTTGAAATTTTTGTAACCCATGTTTGACTTCTTTGAAATATCAACTCGTTGGAAAATGGATTACATATTTTTTTGGATGTTTGACTTTATTTGGAACTCCCCTGTGATCACTAAGTAAAATAAAGGAAAATGTTATCCTTACCATCAATTCTGCAACTTTCCTTACAACTAAGCCTTGAATTGGGAAAAAATGGTTTGAACAAAGACAACTTTACCCTTCTTCAAAGCTTAGTTGTAGAAAAAGTTGTAGAAGTAGTTGTAAGACTAGCAATGTTGTAAAATAAATTGTTGCGTGAAATATGTAACCCTAATGAAATGATGAAATTATTTAACACCACTGGAGACGTGGTGAGGCTATCCGAATACACATTTAGACCCATTGGGATAGTCAGCTAGGTTGAAATGACAGCTTATGTGATCATGGAATCTACGTGTGTCCCTTGTTTTCAACTGGTATGGGACGGTTGGCGGCAATTTGACATCCCGTATTTGTTTTGAGCCTGGTCTTTTACTTGAGATTCCAGATTAACGTATGTATTTGATTTTACTGTTGCTACATCTGGTTGATGCAATTATTTGGTTTTTATAAATTATTTGACTTTTTGACAAAACCTGTTCCTTGTGGTCAACTCCTCCTTAGAAACCGAAGGGGTTGTACATGAACTTGCTGGGCATTGTTCGCTCACATTTTTCTACTTTTTTCCAGGTCATAAGTAAATTGGGATCCTTTGGGCTCGAGTGGGCCATGAGGAGGGTGACTCGTGCAGACATAAATTCCTGAGTTTTTTTATGTTTTTTTATGGTTATTTTAATGGACTATCTTGTATTAGGATTAGTGGAGCCAATTACATTTTGAAATTTGTAATAGACATTTAATGTGTTTTTAGTTAGAGGAATTGTAATGTTTTATTTTAGATATTTTGTGGCGACGTTGTTAAATTGTAGGACCGCATTGTCGGTACCAAGTTTAGAGCGTTACAGAGCAAACACTAAATCTTTTCTAAATTTCATTAAAAAAACATTTTTATCACTGTTCTTTTCTATTTTCATACTTTAATTATGATCATATGGCACAAAGACTTTGAAGGGAACTACATACTCTCTTCTTATCAAAATTATTGTCTTATTTAATCTAACACACAAATTAATAAAAATTAATGCATAGTTTCCTTTAAAGATTGTATGCATGTGATCTATAATGAAAATAAAGGAAAAGGAAGAATAAAATAATAAAAATAATATTATAAAAAGAAAACAACAAACAAAATAATTTTTGGAACGATCAAAAAAGGAGTATGGCCATAATTTTAGTTCTTTAATTTGTGTGTCTAGTAAAAAATGATGATAATTTCAAAATAAATGGAGTAAACAGTAAACCCAACAAGATGACGCATGAGATGATAATTTTGAATTTAATGTTTATTAAGTGATTCTAGTATTACTTCTACAATAATGCTAGAACGTCTTTATTAAGTTCAAGATATTCTTAGAGCATTCATTGTTCTATTTCACCAACTTCTTATTTTTTGAGAATTGTGTTAAGTGGTTATTAGGAGCCATTAGGAGAGAGAAATATTATTTATTTCCTAAATAAGAAGTTGGTATTGATAAATGGTCTAAATGGAGCTCTGAGGGGGAGAGGGGGGGGGGGGCGGCTGAGTGTGGTGGGGGGGAGGGGAGGGGGCTGACCACTGCCCGACATTTTATTTTGTGTGTGGGGAGAGGGGTTTGTATTTAATATATGATATGGTGTTAAATTTAATATTTTTTGTATAAGAAGATGTGTAAGAAGATTATACAATGAAAATATATATTTTTAAGTGAATAAAAAGATAAAAATATATAGATGATAATGAGACTCAGTTAAAAAATTATATAAAAATATTATATATCGAGGATGCTCTTATGATTTACGAATCCGAATCTTTTACAAAATGTCAAGATATTCTTTTAGTTTTCGAATCAATATCTTTTCACTTTACATATTCTTGTACTATGTATTTGAAATGAGTGACGTATCACGTAGGCAGCCCCCTGAGATTTTTGAATTTAGATTTATTTAAGATCCGTAATAGCGTTTTATATAAGTTTTTTTGTTTTTTTTAATATTTTACTTTCTTTAGTGAAAAAATAAATAATTTTTTTTAATTGTGAGATAAGAAAGTATAGGTCTCATTGTTGACACTGCTAAATTACTCTATTTGTTCTAAAATTATTATCATGTTTTACGTTTTTTAGTCAAACTGATTGTTTTTCATATGAAAATTGATATATGTTTTGATATTATAAATTATGTGATTTATGATTTTGAAAATAAAAACAAATGCAACTATATGTTAAATTTTCGTTTGAAAAACATTCGACTCGACTTAAAAACAACCTAATAAGTTAAGAAACGAGGGAATACTAATGAAATAGAAAACAAGTACAAAAAGTTTTTTTTTTCAATTAAAACTTTGATACTGACACGTATTTTGGGTGTAGATCATTATTCTAAAAATCAACCTAGGCGCTTAGAAATTTGGCAAGTCGACCAAAAAATCACCCAGCCGTTCTAAATGTTCTAGGCGGCCAAATGCTGATTTACAAAAAAATCAATTATTTTTTAATTTTGGCTCAAAATAATGTCATTTTGGGTCTTTTTTAAAATAATAATAATAAATATCAATTTTGAATTATTAGTGTGCATTTGTAATTTATTAATAGACCTATAGAGTATTGAAGTATTGATTATTTTTGTAATATTTCGAACTTGGAAATGATATTAAATTGTTAGATTTACTTTTAAAATTTAACTTTATATTATTAATCATTATTTTTAAATCATTAGGTGATATTTACTATTAACATATTTAAAGATTTAATACCTAAAAATAAGGTAAAAATAAAAATAATATGAAAAATAAAATAATTATGTCTTTTTACTATGCTCCGGTTAATAGGCTGATGCTAATTGCTAACCCCCACTTAATAATTTTTAAAACAATAATTTTAGGAAAATGAATAAATTAGTAGGTGGCGAATAACTTAAAACCAACAGGCAACAGCGAATCAACTGTTTAGCTGATCTGTAACCCACAAAAATGAAGAATCTATCCTCTCGAAAGAGTACACATGGACGGTGGACCCCTACCAGAAGTGGACATTCTTCTTTAAATACCAACCTTACAGGTTCATTCAAGCTTCACAAATCTTGGCCAGTAGCTAGATCGAACTAGTGATGAAGCCTCAACACCTCTCCCTCTCCGGCGACAGCTCTTTGATCCACGAATCCAAGAGAACAGTCGGAGAAAAGTTCCGACAAGCTTACCGGAGTACTATGATGGCTGTGGCAGGTAATGGAAGTTCTTCGACGACGACGGTACGGGGAATTTCGCTGCCTAAAGAAAATGAAAGACGAAACTCGAGATTGGGATTAGAAGACCCAATAAGAACTATGATGTTCTTAGGGTCATGGAGCCATACTTAGATTGATTCGATTGCTACCACCAACTCCAAGTCATATTCAAAGTACGTCAAAGGGGCTTAAATCCAACTTTCAATGAAAAATATCCAAAAATTGTATTGAAAGTTGAAATACCAAATAATCTTTTCATTTGGTTCATCATCTTTGATCATTGTCGTCTGTGTCTGTGTCTGGTGAGTGGTGACTGTTGTTGATAAATAAATAAAAAATGGGCCCAGTAGGCCACTATGTAAAGGCTAAGTTAGTTATCCAATTGGAATAAATAATTCAATTATTGTTGGCCCATCCATGATCCATTATTGTCTCCTTTTCGTTTAATATTTTATTTTGTTTTTCTTTTTTGAATATATTTTTTTAAAAATTACAAGTCGGTATATTTTTTAAACATGTTTTTAAATGAATCCAACTATTTTTTAAACATATCTTTTAGATATATTTTTGGAATAAAAGTACATCACTGCTCTTTATATCTATATAAAATTTTATTAATAAGACTTTTTTGTGTTTTTGGAGCTATACTCCTTCGGTCCGTCATCAACCCCCTTTCCCCTAATCTTATCTCATTCTCTTCCCTCCTCTCTCAATCTCGTCGTAGCTTCCATTCTCGACCGTGTTCGATTTTGATTTCAATTTCCTTTTTCGATTCAGGTACTCACTTTCTTTACCTTTGTTTTGATTCTTGTTGATTTCTCTTTTTTGATCAATTAATTTGAAATTGATATAATCTATTTCTCTTTACCGTAGATCAAATTATTTATTTTCGAGATTTTTAACTGCTTATTCAAGTTATTCGATTATGTAGCAACTAAGCTTGTTATGTTCTGCAATTTTTTGTATTCCTCGTAAAATATAGTTGATTTAGCACAATATTGTTTATTTGCTGCAATGAATTAGGGCAAAATTATGAAAGGTTAATTTTTGTACCATATAATTACTATAAAATTATTTTTTGAAGAATAGTTTTGTTTTTTCAATAATAGAAGTTAGTTTTGGAAACCAAATTGCCCCCATGTTATAACTAGGCTTGCCCTTTGTGGCTTTGTTTAATATTATTGATAAGAGGAGACATCTCTTCAGTTATTGTACAAATTGAATTCCTACTAGTGATTCACATATGTATTGGTAAAATATTACTATTTTTATATATTGAGTATGGTTTTTAGGGTTAGGGGGGTTGTAAGTCAGGCATAGAAGACACAATGTATAGATAAGGTCTTGTGGTGTTTTAGTGCATATGTTTTTTTATAGGTAAGTATGACTCCTTGTTGGTATGAGGATTGGAACCAAGGACCTTAAGGTCCTTGCCTGAGTGCCCTTGCCATCTCTCCCACCCCTTGGGTTCAGTGCATATGTTAAGTCTTTGGACATGGAACATTTAAATTTTGATTCTCATGATTGTTTTTATTTGATGCAAGAGAGTTGGCAAGGGGTTGTTGTACATTAGGCATAGAAGACACAATGTATAGATAAGGTCTTTTGGTGTTTTTAGTGCATATGTTAAGTCTCTTGTTCATGTTACATGTAATATGTCGTCCTTCGGTGGCTCTGTGTTTCAGCAAAATGGAGGACTTGGAGTTGATTGAGAAGAGTGTTGTTCTTTTTGGTTGCCTTTATTTGTCATGGAGGATCAGTAGATATGTATGGAGCTTCTTGGATGTTGCCTTTATCGTGTTTCTGAACTGGAAATTATTCTGTATTGAGTTGACATTGTTAAACATTTTTGTCCAGATTAAAACTGTGAAGTCTATGGTTGGTGTATCACTAGCTGTTGACAGTTCTTAATCACTCTCTATTTCTGAGTATATAAAGCGAAGTGGTAACTTATGAACTTCTTCATATGTTGGTGTGTGTGTGTGTGTGTATGTCTATTGGTATGTGTGCATAAACTTTTGATTATGATCCAATGTAAAATACAACCAAAGAGACTGTAGGGGCTGAAGAAACACCCTGTGGGGATTGGTCCGTTACAAGGTTGAGGTCTGCTGCTCATGGGACACTCAATGCTCCATGATTGAGTTTGGTAGTTGGACAAAAATGAGGTCATGATGAATAGGATAATTAAGACAAGAAGCCGAATTGTTGTTGACAGAACGAGGTTTTTAACCGAAAGCTGGAGCACAACAACTAAGCCCATAGTACTACCTCATGCATGTCAGTTTGGTGTGAAACCAGTGATGATATTTCATAAGAAGTTTCAATTTCAGGTTTGGAATTTTGGATGCATGAATGTGTGCAAAGTGATATGCTAAGGCTTGAGAAGAAGCTCATAAGAATATAACAAATGTCTCTTGAAGTTCAAAGCTCCATTGCTGTTGGGGTCTTGATATTTGTGATTATTTTCAATTGTAAACAACAATTCATTTGTAACATATACAACTCTATAAATGTATATTTTAATTCTTTTTCAAAATAATCTCAATTTTTGCATGTTTTAAATCATTTTAAAGTTTATACACAGTTTGTATAGTTTCTTGCATGTCTCAAGACTCTCAACTCATCTTGAATATAACAGTTCTGATGCCTAGAAAAATAGTTAACAGTTCTGATGTCTAACATTGACATCAGCATTTTTGGATTTTTTTTTTGTCTTGAAAAAACGTGTTAACAGTTCTGATGCTTAGCATTGACATCATCATTTTTGGATTTTGGTCTTGAAAAAAAAACTGTTAATATTTCTGATGCTAAGCATTGACATCATCACTTTTAGATTTTTTTCGGTCTTGAAAAAATTATGTTAACAGTTCTGATGCCTGGATTTGACATCAACATTTTTAGATTTTTTTTTTGTTTTGAAAAAACTGTCTAAACAGTTCTAATGTCTGGATTTGATATCAGCATTTTTGAATTTTTTTGGTCTTGAAAAAACTATCTAAACAGTTCTGATGCCTGGATTTGACATCAACATTATTGGATTGTTTTGGTCTAAACAGTTCTGATGCCTGGATTTGGCATCAACATTTTTTGATTTTTTTTGTCTTGAAAAAACTGTCTAAACAGTTCTGATGTCTGGATTTAGCATTATCACTATTGAATTTTTTTGGTCTAAATAGT
Source organism: Codonopsis lanceolata (assembly GCA_013146195.2). Lineage (NCBI taxonomy): Eukaryota > Viridiplantae > Streptophyta > Magnoliopsida > Asterales > Campanulaceae > Codonopsis > Codonopsis lanceolata. Next base: position 113,245,863 of record CM028382.1, read on the forward strand.
TCTGATGCCTGAATTTGGCATCAACATTTTTGGATTTTTTTGTCTTGAAAAAACTGTGTAAATAGTTCTGATGTCTGGATTTGGCATCATCATTATTGGATTTTTTTTTGTCAAAACAGTTCTAATGCCTGGATTTGGCATCAACATTTTTGGATTTTTTTTTGTTTTAAAAAACTGTTTAAATAGTTCTGATGCCTGGATTTGGCATCAACATTATTAGATTTTTTTTGTCTAAACAGTTCTGATGCATGGATTTGGAATCAACATTTTTGGATTTTTTGTCTTGAAAAAACTGTCTAAACAGTTCGGATGCCTGACATCAGCATTATTGTTTTTTTTTGGTCTAAACAGTTTTGATGTCTGGATTTGACATCAGTATTTTTGGATTTTTTTTTCTTGAAAAAACTGTCTAAACAGTTCTGATGTCTGGATTTGACATCATCATTTTTTGAATTTTTTTTATCTTGAAAAAACTGTTTAAACAGTTCTGATGCCTGAATTTGGCATCAGCATTATTAGATTTTTTTGGTCTTGACAGTCCGAATGAGATTTGTCTTCATTAATGACATTTTGGTCATTTAACAACCAATTTGTAATTATATGAAATATTCAAAAAATTGATAGACTTTGATAAAATCATGTTTTTAAAATTCTACCCACTAAAAATTTACCCTTTATTTTTCAATTTTGTAATTCACATATAAGCCCACGCTACACGCCAACAATATCAATCTTAAATAGGATGGAGTAAACTTTTTAGATTAAATTTCCATCTCAAGTAGATGCCCCTCACTAAATCTTTTTTCTATGCTCAGAGATAGCTTTTATTATGGACCCAAAAAGACTATTTATCTTTTGCTCTTTTTGTTTTCTTTATCAGCTACTTATAGAATTCGTGTTCTGTACAAATTCTTTTTGATAATAATATTATTATATTTTTTAAATGTGACATATATTTTTTCTTTTGGTAATATTATTAGTATATTTTTTAATTTTTTAGACATTATAATTTAAATATTGAAATATAAAACTAACAATATTTTCTAACAAATGTGGAATATATATATATATATATATTCTGATACATCCAAATTATTCATATACTGTAGGCTTTGTAATCTTTTTTATCCAAAGCTGTCAAACAAGGCAAATTCCATGAACTAGGTAGGGGCTTACCATGTAAATGCACTATGGTGTAAAAATTAGCTAACACATAGGTGCAATACCAATTTGACAGAGTTTAGGCCTAAAAAAGTGAGTGTACCTTTCCTCTTCTGCCAGAAAAAGTTTATATAGGCCTGGCCATGAAGGCCATGATGAGAACCTTAACTGCATGAGCGTAACTGGCGGACACGTTTAAGGCCACGTCCGGAACGTGGGGGTGGATTTCTCAGCATTAACTACTCACGTTTGGACGACTGTTAAGCATTCTTTCGAGCACGCTGAATCTGCTCGCTACACACTTGGCCCCAGTCAACGGGCAGAAGGCTGCTTGCTTGATATGTCGGGGTGGCCAGAGATCTATCCCTGCTCACTTATGAGTTAAGCTCGCACGGTGATGCACGCACGTGATTCGTTCGTGACCATGATGATGGTGTGCCTGGCACATGACCGCTACTTGGACCTTTTGGGCTAGGCAGCTTAGTGGCCCTTTGCTTCTTGTCTGGCGAGCACACGTGCTCGGAGCTCGAAGCACAATGTTTTGTTCATGAAGGATGCATTGTCTGACCGTTGTAAGATTTGATCATTCTTGGTTTGAGTAAGACTTGGAGAGCAGGATGGATCTTGGATGCATAAGGGATCACTTCAACGGCTAGAAGAGCAGGAAGAAGATAGACGCGTATTGATGGGATGCTAGAGTGCAGCCGTCACTTGTAGGTTAAGGTTGCATGCGTACATCTTTCTTGAGGTGGCATTAAATGTAACGCCTCAGTTCCAGTGCCGTGTGTCCAGGAAGTCATGCCTGGAAAATTCTCTTCCCATCTTCTCTTCACCCACTCTATAAAAAAAATCAACTCCTCTCCCTTCCTCTGTTTTCACAAACTCTTCAAACTTACAAACCACCTTCTTTCCTCCTTGCTTCTTTGAATCGTCGGTGCTTATTTGAAGCGTCAAGGTAGTAAACTAAACCAGAAGACTCAGTTGAAGTCGAAGATCTACCTCTACAACAGGTAACTCCTCATCCTTAACCGTTTTTCTATCTTTATTTCATTTTCATTTCGTCCATGCTTAAACCCTAGCCTTGGGTTCACTGGGAGTTCACGACTTCTCTTTACCCTTGCTTTCTGTTTTGATGTCGTTTATCATAAATCCCCCTTCCAAAATTTAAAGTTTCTGAGTTCATCTTGAATTTCTTTTCTGAATTTCGTATAAACCCGATCACGCATATAGGTAGGAATCGAGGAAATTGAAAATAGGTTCCCTGCTCACTGGTTTGAGAGGTCAGACCCTAGCTGAAGGTTCTACCTATTCATCCTTGTTTTTTCGGACAAGAATTAATGTTTGTTCCTCGATTCTTGTAGGATGTCTTCCTGCGACGAGAGCGCTCAGAGATCGAAGGACGTAACTACGATCATGGAGCTTCAAGCAAGCTAGAGGAAGGCTTTGACGTGGAATCAGACAGCTCTGAGCAGACTGAGGATGAAACCCCGATGGCCCCTGATGAAGCTCCTGAAATCCACGAGCAATAGTCTCCGATTGTATCCAACGAGCAAGATGTCGACGTTGAAGACGAGCAAGGCAGGGACCATAATGCACATGTTGGGGACGAGCAAGTATCAGCCGAGAATGATAGACGCTCTGGATCTGAGTCTTTGAGCACAAACGTCTCTCAAGAAAGGAGGAAAAAGGCTACTCGCCGAAAAGGCAAAAAAACCGTGGTGGATGAACCGGCCTCGATGAAGTGGGATGACCTGACCTACGAGGAGATTGTGTCCGTCTGGTTCTAATCCCTAGGTATTGACCCGAAAAATTACCGAGTGAGAGCCTTTGACTTAGATATTGAGAAAAACGACCATAACTAACAAGGGGACCGTATGGTCTTTTACTTTGACATCTTCCTGGTCGGCCTAAGGCTTCCCTTAGACCCCTTCATAGTCGAGTTCCTCCACTATAACAATACCCTCCCCTGCGATCTGACCCTTACCATAGTGAGGTTTCTGGTCGCATGTACGGTAGCCTGCAGGCTGCTTGGGTTTGAGCCTGATATGACCTTGTTTTGTAAATTGTTCCTGTTCTCGCTTGACAAAAAGAATGGACGCATAACGGGCCGCTCCAATCCAAATTACTTAAAGCTTCTGAGTGACAGTCCCAATAAAGTTGAAGCCTGGGACGCGAAAGCCCTTTGCCCCCTACTTAAGTGACATGGAGATCCCCAAATATGATAGAAACGCTTTCCGAGTTGGCGAACCAAAAAATAGCAAAGACATTTAGGACTCTGCTTGGCATGAAAGAAGGCAGAGGCGGACAAGACTGGGTGCTTGACTGGGAAGCCCTTACATCTGACCCCACCTCCTCGGCGAGTACTCGGTTGGCCGTGGGGGGAGGTAGAGCCAGGTCACTATTGGCCTTGAGAAGGGCCCTTGTTAGTCCCAAAGGGCACAATAATAAGCTAGATGGGGGGGGGGGATTGAATAGCTTATTAAACACTTAAAACGTTTCGTATTGATTCCTAAAACAAGAACTTGCAATCTATTGAAAAGATTGAAGTCGCGGAAGTCTTGCAAGGAAGAGATACTAAGTCTGCTGGTGAAGCACTACCGATAGACTTAGCTGGTTACTCAAGTTTGCTGCTAAAGGAATAAGTTAAAAGATATGAAAACAGTGTAAAGCAGTAAGTAAAGAACACATGTATTTTGAGATGGTTCGCACTATAAAGAGTGCTACGTCCACCACCAAGGCAGTCAACCTTGGATTTAAATGTGCACTATATTTTCCACTAGTTATATTACAGAAATGTCTAATGGATCGTGTACAAAATATTTGACTTGTGTTTGGGGGTGGGGGTATTGAATATCTAGACAAAACAGAATATTCAACGTGTCGAAGAATAGTAGAAGGAACAACAATAAAAAGCAAATGATTAATGGTTGATGCAGATCTTGTTGTTGTTGTTGAGGACTTCGTTGATCAGTTGATGATCTCTTGAATGCACTGAGTATATAAAGCTTGATGTTGTTGTGAAGATTCAAAGCATTGTTTTCTTCAGTCTTTAATGACAATATTTATAGCTTAGGCATTCTTGAGATCGTTGGAGAAGATGAAGTGAATAACAGCTCTATTAGGTTGAATGCATTAAATGCCTAGAGCTGTTTGTTGATGATTTCGTCTTCAACTGATGCTGAGCAGGGAATGACAAAGAGTTGATTGTAGCAACGGGTAGGTGAGAAATCATAGTTGCAGACCTGCAATAGTTGGTACAGTCTGTATGTGTCAGTCTGTTCACCTGCTCTATCACTTTTCAGGAGGCGAAAGTCTTCATGCTTTTTCGGTAAAGATGGAGGAACGTGTCTGAGAAGTCAGCGTTGATCTGGAGATGTTTTAATTCAAATTCAAACTGATTTAGGCTTGAATTAAATAATCGACTTAAGCTTTGAAGTCTGGAAGTCTTGAACACATCATGTTGTCCAAGTGCAGACAAGGTCTGCCGTTGGAGGCTGCTTGAAGTCTTCCGGTAAAGCCTTCAGCCGAAGTCTTCCGCTGAACCTGTGAAGTCTAGAAAACTATTCTAAGGAAAAGTTATATACACAGTTGCCACACTAACTGGTACGCAGCCCAATTAGCCACTAAGCATAGAACCTAATGTAATGAATGAACAAATGCAAATCAAGATACAATGAGAAACAACAGCCCTACCCATACTGGGGTAGCTGTAATGGGGGGAGGTTCCCCAACGAGTGCTCTGATTGTGAGCGGGTTGGGACCAGTTGTACTCCTGCCTTCTCACTGAGTGGCGTGCTTGTTTTTATCTCTTTCCCTTGTACATTGTTTCTGCTCGAATTTTCCTGACCATTTTTTCCCTTGGAAATTAATTACATACATGAAGCAGCTCGAAGATACCTCCAGATTTCTACAAGCCATGAAGAGGGGGGCCACAAGGAGGAATAATCAACTGGCCACCCAGGAGCCAGCCTCCCTTCCCACAGTTCCTGCTGCATCCTTCTAGCAAGGAGCGAGCCGAGGCTGCACTGAGGCGAGAAGGGTGGCCCCTGCTGTCATCATTCCTCCGGCTACCACCGCTCTTATTGTCATTGCTCTTATTTCTGATGTTCCTCCGAGCGGCCATCAAACAAGAGGCATGTCATCGACCCTCCACGCTGAAAGGAGAACTCGATCACGAAGAGAGAGAGATGACCAAGGGACAACGTCTAGCTCCCGTATGCCCTCATGGCACAAAGAAGATGTTTTACACGCCCGAGTCTCACGAAGGCCGGCAAACTGATCGCTGAGATAGCCGACATGCCGAACCTTGAGGATGCTCATCATATATAAGCGCGCTGGTCACCCCGCCACGGTTGGACTTGGGGTGATGAAAATGCTGCGCCACGATGGCCTCAGAAAAAGGAGCTGCGAACATTCGAGCTCAGTCTTGATCGGAAAGATTGGGCTGTGCATGGCCGAGGTAGCCTTTACCTTCTTTGTTTATAAAAGTAAATAAGCCTTTCATGTTCTGTCCTTGACTTGTGTTTTTCATTTTCAGATGGTCACAAAGAATGAGCTGTTCTACGACCGGCTCATGGAACATCTCACTACCTCTGCCTTGCTGACCGTCAAGAAAATAAACTGGAGGAGCAAGTCAACACTCTCTGAGATGAATTGAAGCTGAGTGAGGAAAATGTTATCTCCAAGGTGACAGAGCTCTCCAAGGTTGAAGAGGAAAAGAAAACCATGGAATCCCACCTATATTGAGTTCGAGGCTCACGTCGAGGATGAGACCTACCCCTATTATCTCCAAGGGACAAATCATGTCCTTCAACAGATAGTGAGCAGTCGGATAGAAGTGAAACCTGAGCTGCTTTCCGAAAATGGGGTACCAACACGCCCTTCTATTCCTATGCTCGCCCCGATCATGCAATGGTTGAAGACAAGCTTGCTCTGCCCGCTCAATCTGATGTCCAGAAAGGTCTACCTACATGGAATCTACTTGAGGTCACTGAGAACACAGTGACATATCTGATGACTCAGATATGGATGGCCCGATCTCAGGAGGCTGCGACCTTGGCTTCTCATATTGTTGGGGATGATGGTGAGGTGGTCGTCATTGATGGTGAGCAAACTAGAGCCGAGGAAAGGGGGAATGCTTCTGAAGCTGAACCCTTGGAAAGTCCTTATGATAATTAGGCCTTCTTTGTCGGCTTGCGTGCCATTACACTTCTTTTTTTCCTATCATGAACAATTTATATTTTATGTAATAACTTTACGTTTCGCATTGATATCATTACATCTTCTGCTATATAATTTCTCAACTTGTATGCATGCTCGATTTACCGAGCTGGAATGTTTGAGCAACTAGTTCACATAACTTCTTAGATTTTAGGCAACCTAAAATCCAAGCTCACAAACCACTTGAAAACTTAGGCATAAGCTGAGATCCAAGGTCACGTTTCACTCATTCTTCAATCAAACCTTTTACAACCCATGCTCACCTTTGCAAGTAAGGACATCAATACTACCCTTGCTCACTTTCGCGAGCAAGGACACCCATTCCGTTGGTTCGCCACACCACGTGGTTTTAGATACAAATTAAGATCCAGACTCGAACACCAACCCTTTTTCAATGAGCATAAACATATCATGCTCATAAAAAAGGTATAATCGAAATAAAAATTGAACTTAAAAGATGAACTTTCACTGGAAATCAAACAAGCTCATTTATTTCTTATAATAGCCATCATATAACCGATCTTACAGATGAGTAAAAAAATTACATCCTCTGCTCGGCTCTCTTCACTAATAATACTTTTTCAGATGGTCAGCATGACATGGATGCTTCAACTCGCTACCTTCCTCTGTTCTTAGCATATAGGTCCCCTCTCTAACCACTCTCATAACTTGAAAAAGGGTCTTCCCAATTGGGAAAAAGCTTTCCCTACTTTGCTCGATGACCCGTTGCCTTAATTTTCTGAAGGACCCAATCGCCAATAGCAAAAGATCGACCTCGAACTCGCTTGTTGTGGTGAGCTATTGCTTGCTGTTTGTAGTTGGTCATTCTCATTCTAGATTCTACTCGTTTCTCCTTGAGGAGATCTAGTTTTGTAGCCATAGCATAATTATATTTCTTTGTGCATCATAATAAGATATTATGTGATTTGGTAAATACATTTCAACTAGCGCCATTGCCTTTGAACTATATGCGAGGGAGAAATGTGTCTCGCTTGTAGGCCCCCTGACCGATGTTCTGACCGCCTACAATACTGCTAGTAATTCGTCTACCCACTTGCCAGCCTTATCTTCCAGACTTCTCGTAAGGGCGTGTAAGATCTGCTTGTTCGCTGCCTCTGCCTGACCGTTGCCTTGAGGGTATGCAACAGAAGACTTTTAGTGCTTTACACGCATCTGCTCGCATGCCTTCATGAATTTTTATGAGAACTGGGTCCCATGGTTAGACACTATAGCTTGCGAAACCCCAAAATGACACCAAATGTGCTCGTGTACAAAATCGATCACATTCCACCTCGCTGATCGTGGACAATGCTTTAGCCTCCACCTATTTTATGAAGTAATCCACGGCCACCACTGCTTATTTGAATTTGGATCGAGCTAAGGGGAAAGGACCAATCAAATCTATCCCCCACATATCAAACAACCATAATGCCACTACGAGAGTTTACTCGGTAGAGGGTAGGCGATGGATGTCGGCATAACCTTGACACTAGTCACACAGCTTTACATACATTTCAACGTCATACCTCAAAGTGATCCAATAAAATCCCGCGGCCAGGACCTTTTCTGCCAACAAACGTTGCCTGAGATGTTCGTCGCACTTTCCTTCATGTATTTCCCCAAGTATACCCTTGGTCATCTCTGGTCGCACGCATCTGAGTAAGGGTCTCATATATGACCGTCTGTACAAGACCCTATCTATGACGGAATATCTGCAAGCTCACTTATGTATCTTCCTTGCCTCCAACTTATCCTCGGGCAAGGTTCCCTGCTCGATATAATCCTCAGATCATCGATCCAACACTTTGTAGCGGGCTCAATGTCCATGATGACCTCCTTCTCTATTGCAGGCACTTCCAAGTATTCGATCATGACACAGATGTAAAAATTGAATTTCTTCCTCAGCCATCTTGGAGAGATAATCAGCTCGCATGTATTCCTCATGGTCTATTCTGACTAACTCCCAGTAATCGAAATCCTTCAGGATTTCCTTAATCGACTCGCAGTATCGTATCAGGACCGGATTGTGAACTGCATAATCTCCTTTAACCTGATTCACGACCAGCTGTGAATCACTGTAAACCACAATCTCTCGAACACCAATGTCTTGTGCGAGCTCAAGACCAGCGATCATAACTTCATATTCGGCTTGATTGTTGGATGCTGGAAACTTAAAGCGCAAGGTTTTTTCGAACTCTATATCTTGCTCGGGTGGTACCAATAGCAGGCCTGCCCCACTTCACAATTTGCTGGCAGCTCCGTCAACATGGAGTTCCCAACAATATTCTAGGCGAGGTCGATGAGGGGAGGCATGGGTAGGCCTGACCTGAGGAAGAATTTCTTCTTTGCTTGGAGTGTTGAAACTTGTTTATGCTACAAAATCTGCCAGGGCATGTGCCTTTGTAGTTCGCAAAGGATTTTAGTGTAACACCCCATATTTTAGTAAGTTTAATTATCTCATAATTATGTGCTTTAGTGCATGTTATAATTGATTGGGCAATACTTTATTGACTTTTCTCAATTATATGATACTAAATAATACAAATATTAGTATTATAATAAATTTAACTAAGTTACGTTGACCATTTTTATAGTATCGAAATGTTATGTGGACTAAAATGCTAGAATTGTAATAACCAAATTGTTAACATTTAGGAATTAATTTTATATTAATTGGTGTAAGTTTGACTAGTCAATGCTTTGTTTTATCTTAAAATAATATCATAGTTTAATAAAAATGGCATTATATTAGTATGATTGGAGAAGTATCCCAATCTTATATCCTTAATTAATTGGGTATTTCAAATGTTAAATAACATGTTATAAACTTTCTCTATGAACTGTCATCATGGTACACTTGATATGTTTCATTCATTCATAGCGTGCATAAGTATAATGGAACTTTATTGAGTTAAATCTCATTATTTGTTTATTTGTTTTCCTTAGATCACAACCAGGCAAGGAAGTGATCATGAGCTGTTGAGGAGTGCCAGAAAGCAGGTGGTTATTATTTTGGGTAGTTGTGGGTCTTGTCGACCTACCTTTGTATAGAACTCTCAGTTGTTGTATACCTTCTTTTGGTGGAAGATTGGATGTCTTCCTGTTATGTATAGATTGGTTGGAGTTTGTATAACTCGGGATAGTACTTCTTTTTGGTTTGTTGTATATAGTAGTGCAGCCTGGTTGGTGCTGCTCTTCTAGTTGTTGTTGGTTTTTCGGTTTTACATGTGGTTTAGTGTTAATATCAAACTCATCATGCCTGATTTTAGACTCCAGCTTGGGGGTTTTAATTTTGAGACGTGATAGTTTTGGTATCAGAGCCTAGGTTAGGGCTTGTAGCCAGGAGACAATCCTTGGCCTAGGGTTGTAAATTAATTTGTGAATTGTTTGATTTGGGTTGGTTGTGTGTAGGTTTAGATGGTCGAATCGAGAAACCGTGGGCATGGCTCTCATAGAGTTGGCTCAAATATCGTTAGTGAGGGAGTTGAGAGTCATAACAATGCTCCTAATCAACGTGCAGGTGTGAGTTCCCCATTTTTCAACCTCTCCCCCGCGACTGAGAAGCGGGTGGTTTCAAAAAACCTTTCAAGCGCGTGGAATACGCCCGGCCTCAATTGTAGACTCAAAATATATTAACAAAGTCGCTATCTTTATTTTAAGAAGAAACAAAGAAAAAAAAACCAGATTTGTAAAAGGGTTCGGAGGCTAAGTTACGAGTTAGGAAGGGGTTAGGCACCCAACTTGCCATTTCGGTCTCAAAATAGGTTTTTTTTTTGGCTAAATATACTCTTTTATAAAATTAAAAATTTAAATAAAGCATATATATATATATATATATATATATATATCTTCCTTATCCTTGACGAAACCAAGAAGAGGGTAGCAGTAATAACTAGTTTGATTCTGGGACAGCTCATGAGGTTCATATCGATCTATAATGCACCTATGCATCTACTATTGGGTAGACCTCATACAACAACGTTTCTATTTGTACCGTATTTTTTTGTTTATTTTTTATTCAACTATTTTGCTTGTCCTTATAGCAGCCTCATTTTAGAGTTGCAAATATATTTTATAAAAATTTCACCATAATAACGACTCAATTTTGTGCTATTTGTTATAGAATTTCAGGTAACATAATTGTTTATTTTGTGATATATGATTATTTTAAATAGCACTTTTAAAGCTAAAAAGTAAATAAACTTTAAAATACCTACCTCTTGAAGCGTGAGGTTTTAATCCCATACCAAACCTCATTCTGGTAGTCTTTAGGGTGCGCTCTCTCTGTCCTTTTGGGAGAGGAAGTCTTTTTTCTTTTGCTGGATTTCGGGCAGCATGACTGCTCCGTTTTATTGTTTTCGCCTTGGGATCCAGGCGGCACAACTACTTACTTTTGCTGCTTTTGCTTGTTTGCTTGCGTCTGAAATCGGGCAAAGCACCTGCTTACTTCTGCTAGATTTGACGTCTGGAATTGGGCAGGGCAATTGCTCTTTTTGGCTCTTTTGAACCGGTGAAATAGGGCGGAAACCTAGTAGGGTAATTAGCTAGGGTTCACTTTGACCAGAGAGTTCTAGTGTTTTAGGGAGAGATTTGGAAGTTTGGCAGAGCTTCGAGGCTAGAGGGAAAAATAACCTCGGCGTTCTCTCGGGAGAACTTTCACAGACTATGCGGTGAAATTTTTCTCACTATGTGAACTATGTTTTTTCTGAGTGTCTAATGCCTTTTTTTATAAGCTGGGATCCGGGGTTCCTTCGCGGTTAAGTCTGATCAGCCGTGCTTCGATAGCTTGTACCGCACATTGAGAGAGTCGCACCAAAGGCCAACTGCAGTAGTGAACTTGAGGCTGTGGACGCGGCGCCCTGGATGGGTGTGGGTTGTGCCCACGCTTTTTTCCTTTCTTATTTTTGGCACTTTGGCCCCTGCAGTTCACTGTTTATGCATTCTTATTTTTCTTTTGCATTTTCAACCCTGTAACTTGACATTTGTTAGTCTTTTTAACATGTTTTGATATTTTATGACATGTCATATAACAGGAGTACGAAATTGGGGTGTCTACAGCAGGTGGTGCTCAACAGGGTGATATGGGTGGTTTGTATGATCTTATAGAAAGCAAGGGGCAACATTGGTAAGACATGGGCATCATTTGAAATAATGACTGATATGATGGCACAACAGTTTGAGGTTGGTAATAGAATGGTAGAACAGCAGAACTTGCAACATGATTAGCATCAAAATCCTCCAACACCAATGAATAGTGGAGTTATCCAAGGGACAACTGCACTTGAGATATTCTTGAAAATGGGTCCAAGACTTTACAATGGTGAACCTGATGTGTTGAAAGTTGAAGGTTGGATTGGGAATATGGAAAAGATCTTCAGAACATTGGGTTGTGCAAAGGAAGAAAAAAGGTAATCTTTGCTAATTTAAAGATTGAAGGGGCAACAGATTATTTGTGGACATTGCTTAAAGATAAGGGAGATAGGGAAAGGACATCGCAGACATGGGCTAATTTCTTACCTGAGTTCAAGAAGAAATTTATTCCAACAATAGTGCAACAACAAAAAGAGAAGGAATTCTTAGCACTGGAACAAGAGATGATGAGTGTGGCACAATATGAGGCTAAATTTACGTAACTAGTCATGTACAATACTCATATGATTACAACTGAAGAAAGGAAAATTAGTAAGTTTATAGAGGGTTTGAAGATAGAACTTCGTAACAGACTGGTTCCTTTTGAGATTATTGATTACCAGTTAGCAATTGAAGAGGGCCAGACATATTGAGAATGATCTGGATGCTCAGAGGCAGAAGAGAGCAACAATATCTAATCCACCAGCAGCACAAACAACGGGTAGGAGACAAGATGACTTTGGTAGAGGTAGCTATAATGCACCTACAAGTAGAGGACCGGGGAATGTTGGTAATAAATGAGGTTTTAATAATCAGAATAGTGGTGGGCAAAGGCAACAACAACAAGTGCAATAGATTGGTTATCAGATGGGTATGCAGCCAGGGCAACAATCCAGGGAAACTGCGAGCAGTACTAGTGCAATAACTAAACCATCAGTTGGGTCTGGCTGTAAATTTTGTAAGTCTCCACGACATACCACTGAGAATTTATGGGGTAGACAAGGAAGGTGTAGGGGTTGTGGTTCATCTGAGCATGAGCGTAATGATTGTCCTAAATGGAAGATTCAGCTAGCACAGAGTCAGACTCAATCTACGGGTGAAGAAAGGTGCAGATGGGAAACCTAAAGTTCGAGGACGTGTGTTTGCCTTGGACCAGAAAAATGTTCTTGAGTCTACTTCTGTCATAGGAGGTATTCTTACTATTTGTGAGTCTAGGGCTCAGGTGTTGATAAACCCAGGATCATCTCATTCATATGGGGCATCTCATTTTGTGGATCATTTACATGTGCTTCCTTATGTGTTGCCTTATGTGCTAGAGGTTTCCACCCCAATGGGTGAGTGTGTGATAGCTAGTGTGGTATATAAGGCATGTCATGTGTTTGTGGGTGACCACAAGTTTCCTGTAGATTTAATTGTCTTATCGATTCGGGATTTTGATGTTATTTTGGGGATGGATTGGTTATGTTCATATCATGCTTGTATTGATTGCTATCATAAACTAGTTACTTTTAAATTCCGAATCAGCCTGAGTATCAGTTTTTAGGGAAAATGGGTGGTAGTAAGATACATGTTATATCTTCATTGTAGGCTCGTAAATTGATCGCTAGTGGTTGCACTGGGTATTTGGCACATGTATTTGATGGAAGCAAGATTATGTCTAAATTGGAAGATGTACCAATTGTATATGAATATGCTGATGTGTTTCCTGCCGACTATTCTTTACCACCTGAAAGAGAGATATAGTTTTGTATTGAATTGTTACGTGGAACAACACCGATCTTTAAGGTACCCTATAGAAGGGCACCAGCATAATTAAATAAATTGAAGGTTCAGTTGCATGAATTACTTGACATGGGTTTTATCAAGCCTAGTGTTTCACTGTAGGGTGCACTTGCGTTGTTTGTTAAGACGAAGGATGCGACACTTAGGTCATGCATTGATTACAGTCAGCTAAATCAGGTGACTGTGAAGAATAAATATCCTTTGCCACACATTGATGACTTGTTTGATCAGCTACGGGGAGTAGTTGTGTTCTTAAAGTTTGATCTAAGGAGTGGTTATCATCAGTTGAGAATCCAGACTGAAGACATACCGAAGACTGCTTTTAGGACGAGGTATGGTCATTATGAGTTCATAGTTATACCATTTGGATTGACCAATGCACCTGTAGTTTTTATGGATTTGATGAATTGAGTCTTCCAGCCATATCTTGATGATTTCGTGGTGGTGTTTATTGATGACATTCTGGTATACTCTAAATCCTTAGAGGAACATGAACACCACTTGAGATTGATTCTTGGCTTGTAAAGATAGAAGCAGTTGTATGCAAAGTTCAGTAAGTGTGCTTTTTGGTTGGGAGAGGTGACTTTTCTCAGGCATGTGGTTTTTCAGACAGGCATTGTTGTTGACCCTACTAAAGTTGAAGCTATTGTTGAGTGGAAACGACTTGGTACTGTTATTGAGGTTCGAAGTTTCTTGGGATTGGCAGGGTATTATCGAAGGTTCATACATGGGTTCTCGAAGATTGCTAGTCCATCGACTAATTTGACTCGCAAGAAAGTTTATTTTGTGTGGGATGACAAGTGCAAGACCAGTTTCCAAGAGCTTAAGCATAGATTGACTTCAACACCAATTCTTGCATTGCCTGAGGGTAGTGAGAACTTTATTGTGCACAATGATGCTTCTAAGGAAGGATTGGGTTGTGTATCGATGTAGAGTGGGAATGTGATTACATATGCCTCAAGGAAGTTAACACCAGCTGAGCAGAATTACCCGACATATGATCTGGAGCTAGCTGCTATCATATTTGCATTGCATAAATGGAAGCACTATCTTTATGGGGCTAAATTTGAAGTTTATACGGATCATCAAAGCTTGAAGTATCTATTCTCTCAGAAGGAATTGAACATGCAACAACGACGATGGATGGAAAGATTGAAAGATCATGATTGTACCATTGTGTAACAACCAGGGAAAACTAATGTGGTTGCTGATGCTTTGAGTAGGAAGTTGTATGTTTCATGTTTGATGGTTCGTGAATGGAAGATGTTAGCTGATGCTTGTTATTGGAGTCCTTGTGAATCCAATCATAGTGTGATTTTTGTGAATGTTCATGTACAACCATTACTGTTGTCAAAGATTAAAGAGAAACATGAATGTGACCTTGAATTGCTGAAGGGTGCGAAGTCTTTGAAAGAAGGTAAACAACTTGACTTTCAAGTTCATATTGATGGATTGCTTAAGTTCAAAGGCTGTGTATGTGTTCTTGATGATGGTGAGCTTAAACATCAAGTGATGGATGAAGCCCATAAATTGAAGTATACAATACACCATGGAAGCACAAAGATGTATAGAGATTTGAAGAGAGATTTCTAGTAGAGTAACATGAAGAGAGAAGTTGCAAGTTATGTGTCTAAATGTCTAACATGCCAACAAGTGAAAGCGGAGCACTAGAGACCAGCAGGATTACTACAGCCATTGGAAATTCCTGAATGGAAGTGGGAGAACATTGCTATAGATTTTGTGATTGGTTTGCCACGAACTAGTCGGGGTTATGATGCTGTATGGGTCATTGTTGATAGATTTACTAAATCAGCACACTTCTTACCTGTTAAGATGACTTTTAACTTGAATTAGTTTGCTACATTGTATATCCAAGAGATTGTGAGATTACATGGAGTGCTTGTTAGTATTGTGTCAGACAGGGATCCTCGGTTTACATCGATATTTTGGCAAGCGTTGCAAAAAGCTTTGGGTACTAAATTGAGTTTTAGTACATCTTTTCATCCTCAGACTGATGGACAATCCGAAAGGACGATCCAGATACTGGAAGATATGTTACGTGCTTGCTCACTTGACTTCACAGGTAGTTGGGATACTTATGTTCCGTTAGCTGAGTTTGCCTACAATAATACCTACCAATCGAGTATAGAGATGACACCTTATGAAGCACTGTATGGAAGGAAATGTCGATCTCCTATCTGTTGGGACGAGGTTTGAGAGGCTAAGATTTGGGGTCCATAAATAGTCCAAGAATCCGTTGACAAAGTGAAAGAGATACGCGATAGATTGCTTACGACACAGAGTCGCCAGAAAAGCTATGCTGATCATCACAGGAGGGATCTTGAGTTTGACGTGGGTGATCATGTTTTCTTAAAGATTTGTCCTATTCGTGGTGTGAAGAGATTTAGAAAGAAGGGTAAGCTTACGCTGAGATATGTTAGGCCTTTTGAAATACTTGTGAGGATTGGACAATTGGTGTATAGAATTGCATTGCCACCGACACTTGAGGGAATTCATGATGTCTTTCATGTGTCTATGTTACGTAAATATAATCCTGATCCTTCACATGTGCTTGAAGCTGAATCTGTTCATCTTTAATCTGACTTATCGTATACCGAGCAGCCATTTCAGATTTTAGATCGTAAAGAGCAGGTCTTGAGGACTAAAGTGATACATATAGTGAAAGTTATGTAGTAAAGTCATACAGTCGAAGAGGCTACCTGGGAAAGTGAATTTGAAATGCAGAACAAGTATGTTCATCTCTTTAATGCCATATGGTAAGGAATTTAGGGGATAAATTCTCTTAAGGGGGAGATGGTGTAATATCCGAGATTTTAGTAAGTTTAATTATCTCATAATTATGTATTTTAGTGCATGTTATAATTGGTTGGACAATACTTTATTGATTTTTCTTAATTATATGGTACTAAATAATACAAATATTAGTATTATAATAAATTTAACTAAGTTCAAATATTAGTATTATAATAAATTTAACTAAGTTACGTTGACCATTTTTATAATATCAAAATGTTATGTGGACCAAAATGCTAGAATTGTAATAACTAAATTGTTACCATTTGAGAATTAATTTTATATTAATTGGAGCAAGTATGACTAGTCAATGCTTTATTTTATCTTAAAATAATATCATAGTTTAATAAAAATGACATTATATTAGTATGATATATTAAATATTATATTATATTATACCTTAATCATTTGATGCAAGTCTAACTTGTTAATGTGTATACTTCATATTAATTTCCTTCATTTTATCGTGAGACTGCGCAATTATTGACTTCCATTTGTGTATACTTCTCTTGCCATTTTATAAATCGTTTCTTCTCTATTTCATTCAGTCCGTCAATTTGAGAGATACATGGGAGTGAGCAGTGCGAGAACGAGGGAAAATAACAGAAGGTTGGTTATATAATTTATAATTCAAGTTTATTTCTTAAATCCAACATCGGAAAAGCGTATAATTTAGCTCGAAAAAAGCTATTTTACAGAAGGTAAGGAACTGGTAATATATAATTTCAAAAAGTAATTTTAATTAGGCAATAATTAATTTTTGTTTATTTCTTAAATCCAACATCGGAAAAGCGTATAATTTAGCTCGAGGGTTAATTTAAAGCTATTTTAGCGTATTTTAATCGGACGAATTTCTACCTTTTTGGTAAGGAACTACTTGCTTGAAGTAATGATTCAATTCTACGTATATCTATACAAAAGTGATGTTTCTTTTTGCATCGATTTAATTAGGCATTGATAATTAATTTTTTGCATCAATCAATACAAAAAAAGATATTTCTTTTTGACCCGTAAGTAGATGAAAAAGTTATGGTAGGATTGGAAAAATAAATTAAAGTCTGTCACCATATTAAAAAAAAAACGACACCTAATTAATAACATTGAAACATGATTGGAATAAATGACGTCTAATTAATAACACCGAAACATAATTGGACATCATTCATTTTTGTGGGGCTCAAAACATTGGGCGTCGTTGCCTCCAATTTGGGTGTCGTTGCCTTCAATTTGGGTGTCGTTGCCATGACCAACACACTCACTTCGTATGCAATACAGACAAAACAGAAGAAATAAATGAAAATATGACTTATATGCTCAAAAACAATATGCTTTATATTCACCAGAGCTGTCATGATAATGATTGTACTCTTCATATGTAATGCCTTCATACTTACATGCCATGCGTCGTTGCATCCAATTTGGGTGTCGTTGCCTCTAATTTGGGTGTCGTTGCCCAAATCATAGGCAATGTCGCCCACATCATATGTAACGACGCCACATCATATGTAACGACGCTCACATCATAGGCAACGACGCCCAAATCATAGATAACGACACCCACATTATAGGTAACGACTCCCACATCGTAGTCTTCAATACCCACATCATAATCTTTGCATATCTCTTCCACTACCATCGAGTAAGATCGTTCACGTATTGCAACCATAAATGGAGCCAAGTATTTTTTTTTATCATGCCCGGAGATGCCAATACAACCTACCTTACAAAGTCAATTTCAAATTTCCGAACTTCCCATGTTGAATAAGTTTGAGCTTGCTTCTGTTTTGAGGAATAGTTTGATTGTTGTGATTATAAGAGATTTGTAAGGTGTATTGTAAAAAATCAATAAATAGACTCGAGATATAAAAAAATAGTTCACAAAAGTTATTATCGAAGATGATGATGATGGGAAGAAGTATCATGATTATTTTAGAAAGAAAAAAAAAACAAAAAAAAACTTTTACGGTTTAAAAAAATAGGGCGAAATACACCATTGGTCCATGTACTTTGGGTTTGTTCACCGTTAGTCCCTGAACTTCAAAACGTCTCACCATTGACCAAAGTTTGCGTTTTTTGTCCACCGTTGGTCCTTTGCTCAAACGTCGTTAACTGGCTATGTGCGATAAGCGTGAGCAAAAGCAAGGACCAAAGTGTCATTTCTCAAACACTGACGAATTCTGAAACCATGACACCGTGAAACCACTTCCCCCTAATTGCCAATTCATTGAGGAAAAACGAAATATGCTGCTCCAATCAACAACTATTTTACCTCCATCGCAGCAATTCTCAGTTGGGTCTCACAGTTCAATCCTTATTCGAACATATGCCATTCTTAAACATCCTCCTCCCACTACATCATTTTCACTCTCACACTTCCATACCTATGGATCACTTCTCAATTTCCCCAATAAGCTTCGGTTGGGGCGTCAGTCTCTCTTTTTCAGGTACTATTCGTTTGGTAGTCAACGATGGGGTCCGACTGGAAGAGGAGGATTTGGGCGAAGGGATGGAGAAACGAGGGATGGCGTCGGTATGGAGATCGAGTAAGAGAAATTCGGGCGGCGCTATTGAGGGGCGAATCTGGGTCGGCGGTAGAAATTGGTGCTCGCCATGGAGAAAAAGCCTGAGATGGCTTATTGGAAATTTTTGGAACCATAATTTTCTTAAAACCCATCGGGAAATCGATGGAGCCGAGCTCGAAATTACAGGAAGGAAGCAGAACAACGGGTGTTGGGTGAAGTGTGGGTGAGATCGTGGGTCGGACGAAAGCGTCACGGCGATATGGGGTCCGGCGGAAGAGGAGGATTTGGGCGAAGGGATGGAGAGTAGGGATGGCATCGAGATGGAAGATCGGGCGAAGAGAAATTCGGCTATTGAGGGGCGAATCGGCGGCGTCGGCGGTAGAAATTGGTGCTCGCCATGGAGAAAAAACGACACAAAAGATGGCTTGTTTGGGCGGGATTGACGATGAAGCCGTGGATTGATTAAGCGAGAGGAGGCGGCGGGCTTGGTGTGAGCAATTAGAGAGAGAGAGAAGGAGATGGAGAATGATGGTGGGCTTGGGAGCGATTTGGCGGAGTAATTTAAGAGGGTGGCGTGGCCTGGAGAGAGAAAGATAAAGATGGGTGAGACGAGAAGATGGATGGTCGTGAGGATGGAACATGAAGGATGGTGGTGAGGTTTGGACGAGAGAAGATGAAGAATAGCGGTGAAGGAAGAATGGCGTTTTTGAGAAATGACACTTTGGTCCTTGCTTTTGCTCATGCTTATCACACATGGCCAGTTAACGGTGAAACAGTTAACGGCGTTTGAGCAATGGACCAACGGTGGACAAAAAACGTAAACTTTGGTCAATGATAAGACGTTTTGAAGTTCAAGGACTAACGGTGGACAAACCCAAAGCACCAGGTGCATTTCGCCCACTCCTCCGTAATGGTGCATTGACTTGATTATTTATATTGGTTTAATGTGTAGTTTCATTTAAAGCAAAAATAATTAATAATAAAAGTGGTAAAAGTGATGTTTTAAAAGGTAAGTGGATAATTATTTTGATAATTTATCTAATAGAGTACTAAGATGTTATGATCTCTGGCCGCAATTATTCCAAAAACTATAATCGGGTACTCGTTCGAAATGTTGGATAAATGACGGGCCCGGTTATCACTTTTGTCCAATTATCGGCCTCCAAGGTAGCTCCGAATATCCGGATGCCCGAGTCGCTACGGGGTTATTTTGAGCTTGTGTAGAATCTTACAATCTTTAATCCTTTGTTTGTAATAACAATGGCGTCGGGTCATAAAGCTTCCATCATCGACGGCAAGGCTATCGCCCAAACCATCCGATCAGAAATCGCCGCCGAAGTTCGCCGTCTGTCGGAAACTCATGGCAAGGTCCATTTCCCCCTTCCTCTTTCCTTATGAATGTTGGTCTGACATAATCATTTGTTTAGTGGTCGTTCGGTACGTAAATTTCATTCCTTGTCATTGTAGTACAAACTCTATTTCGTAACAGTCCAAATACATGGAAAAGAATAGCAGTTGTTACCTGCCGAACCGAGCATAAGTTGATTCGACGAAAGTATTTACGATGAAGAATCACTATTGGAATCAAATCTGAAAATTGTTTGTTAGTTGGGATAAATCAAGCCATTACTTGCTCTGCTTCAGTTAAATGTGAAATAGAATTTATGTTTTGCACAAGTAATGGGAAGCATATGTTGATGCCCCATATTTTCGTTATTAGTTTTAGAAATTGTGGTATAATTTTTTCGTATGACATGAAAGTGGAGATATATTTGTTGCTGCACTCACTATTAAATTTGATTCTTTCTATCATTTGATTAGTGGATGCATTTGAATTTTGATGTGTATTTATGAAAGAGGCCGATCAGTTCTTTGTGAATTTCATTTACGTTGGCAAACGTTTTGGTGAGCAAAGAATTGCAAATTAGCTTTTCTTCTATTCCCTCCATTCCCCTTGAGGAGTCCTTGTTTGGTTTTGATTTTGATTTTGATTGTTTTTATTTTTGGTCATATTCACTTTCAGTTGGAGTAACTTTTGATGATAATTTCGTGAATTTCAAAACTAAAAATCCTAATGTTCTCAGGCTGCTTCACCTGATCTTGTTTATATATACCTCTTTACTGGTCAAAAATAATAATGATAATAATAACTCAGCTGTTTCAACTAAGAAAAAATTACTGGTTCCCCGAATCCACTAGGATTTTATAGACTCTTATGACATTGATGTAATACCTTTGATCAATTTCAGGTCCCAGGGCTGGCTGTTGTTATTGTAGGACATAGGAAGGATTCTCAGAGCTATGTAAGTATGAAAAGAAAAGCATGTGCTGAGGTTGGAATTAAGTCATTCGACATAGATCTCCCAGAGCAAGTACCTGAAGCTGAGTTGATAGGCAAGGTCCATGAGTTGAATGCAGACCGGATGTACATGGTTGGTCAATCTTTTTCTAAATTTAAAGTTAGCTTTATGGACTTTTCATTTTAATTTACATTAGATTGTGAGTTATGTGTATAATTCTGCCATTATATACCTTCAATAGTTTCTGCCTAGAATTCATTGAATATATTTTAATTATATGAATTCTACAAATACACATTACAGTTTTAAAGACCCTACAGTAGTTCTATCTGTAAACATCAAGAGGGATGAACATTCCCACTTGACTTTTCATGTGTCTATCAAGGGTTAGGGACAACTTGAGTTTAAGAAATCTATATACTTGTAAGTTGTAACTGAAGTACTCCCTACATTTGGTTTATAATGACCACTAAACAAAAGCTCTTCGTTTTGGAATTCCTATTAAATGTTTCATCAAGCATTTTCTAATTTTTGGATTTCCATTTATACCCTTTAGTTAGTTAATTAACTAGTCTTCTATTTTTCAATTAAATTATCATCATTCAAATTATAATCAAGCAAAATGAAGACAAAAACAAAACTAAAAGAAGAAGAGATTACTTCAATAAATAGCCAAGTATCATTCGATTAAACTTTTATTATCCAATGTCAATTTAATTAAAATTACTTCAAAAATTATTATGAAAATAAAGAAAAATATATATGTGTCAATTGATTAACAGTAATAAAATAATTAAATTGGAATAACTACAATTTATGAAAATTATATAAATAATTAAAATAACTGCAATTTATGAAAATTAAATAAATAATTAAGATTTAAATGCAAAAAAAGTGTATCGTGGTGTATCGAATTTCAGTAGCGATACATCAATTTGGACTCATGATGCATCAATTGGGAATCACAATGCATCACAATGAATTATAAATAGACCAGATTGGATCGTGATGCATCAATTTAGAATTGCGATGCACTGCTGTGAAATAGGAATGAAAATTACACAATTTTGAATCATGCATCGCGATGTATGATGCAAAAATCATGAATCGTGGTACACATAATTATACATCAAAATTGTGCATAGCGATGCTGGAACTGATGCATATGGCAAGCGTGTTTGATTCATTAAGGATATACTGGTCCTTTCGTACCAAGAGTGCTTTTTCCGGTTATAAAAACATTGTAGATAGTAGTTGAAAACCTTTTAAAAGAGACCGATCCAAATTTGACCCTATTCTATTCCAACCTCTAAAAGGCTAAAAATATAAATAGGTATGAATGACGAAACTCACCACATATTAATTGAATGACGAAACTTATACTAAACAAATTCAATTGTTGACTCAAATTATTCTATTTGTAACGATTTAAGCTCGTTTAGGGCTCATATCAATATCAGTAATCAATAACAATTAAAAAGACAAATTTAATTTCTTAGCATGTTTACTCCGCCCGACTCGTCGACAATAAAACAACATGATTTTAGCACATATATATATGTCAAAAACCCTTCTATTCCATTAGCCTTACCCCTTCACCAAAGAAAAAGCAAAGTATTATCTCACCTTATATTTTCCGAGGAACCAACTCCCATTTTAGTTTTTCTTCTTCACTCTCTTTACTCATTATCCCTCTCATTCTCGATCCTCGAAAATCTAGAACTTTATAAAGGGAGATCATGTAGATAGCTTTCCAAGTGAGAAGATTTGGGTACTCTACAATTTGAAGTAAATCTGACTACTTTTCGAACGCAACAGCAAATTAATTCGCCTGTGATTAATTGGTCAGCTCATATTTTTCTTTAAAAAAGAGGTAACTTTGCACTGCCGAAACCTTTCCTCTTTGTTAGAGGAAAAACATGTTACAATATTATTTGTTTCATTTTGTGATTTTACCATTATATATTTCTTGCTACTTGAAGTATTTGTTAAATTTTATTTATTTGAAATTGATATATATTTTTAGATATGTCAGCCATTTATAATTAATCGTATGTATTCGTATTTTAGATGAACTTTGTATGTTTTTACAATTTCGAAAATGATGAAATTGACAACAAAATTTCAAACCTATATATTTTTGTTGATCAATCATTTATTTAATACTAATAGTGGGTATTTGTGATTTAGTTCTGATGAGATGAAATAAACAAAATAATATTCAGATATTTTATTTAGTTATAATTAGTTGTGGGTATTTGCGATTTCGTTGAAAGTATTTGTTTTAATAACTATGAATCTTGTGAAGTAGACTAAAAAATCACATTTATATATATTCTTACAAATTAGTCATTCAATTAAAATTAGTTGTAGTGTGGGTATTTGTGATTCAGTTCATTGAAATTTTTTGAGCAATGGTTTTTCTGAAGATCATTTGGCTGCAGTGGAAGACTAACAATTGTATGCATAAAAGATGTGTTTGGATGACAAAACAATTAATGGAGTAGTTTTAATTCCTAGGTGTTAGTTTCAAAGAATTATAAATATTTTTTTTGTATTATTTAATTATAGAATTCATTAAATGTTTGTAATAAATAGGGGTTACTATTTTAGGAATGCAAATTTTGGCGGGATTTTACTATTTTAAAACTACCTAGGCTTTATATATATATATATATAGATGTGCATTGTTTACCTTTATAAGTACTCAACTTGGTTAGGGGTATAATGAGATACAATGCGCATTGAACTTCCAAGTGGCCCAAAACTTTGAGACTATATAAAAAGAAAAGTAGGCCAATATAAATGAGACTGAGGTAGTAGTTTTTTTTTTTTCCTTTTCTTTTTCAAAGAAGATCAATAGTGGTTCCCCACTTACCCCCTGGGTGACTCGAACCCACGACCTATTAGGTATGGGTGAAGCCTCTTACCACTAAGCTGCACTTACTTGTCGACTGAGGTAGTAGTTAGAAGGCTAAAAGTGATCATTTCAGTCTTAACAAGGATTTATTTTATTTTATGATTTAGTAGCATATCTAATTTAATTCTTTATATGCTCCAATGATTCAGCTGTTTGATTCATTATCACGTGGTGGTTTCTTCGGATATTGTAAAGAGAATTAGATTACTGTAACTGTCATTTAAGCAGCAGTTATAGTGCATAGTTGTGCATTCTTTTGTGGTAGTTTGTATTGGTCAATAGATGAGATGAAAGAGATATCGTTTATATTGGTGCAGGTATATTAGTCCAGCTACCGCTGCCAAAACATATCAATGAAGAAAAAGTCTTGAGTGAAATAAGCCTTGAGAAGGATGTAGATGGCTTCCATCCTCTGAACATTGGGAAGCTAGCTATGAAAGGAAGGGAGCCACTGTTTGTTCCTTGCACTCCCAAGGCAATATATATCTCTAGCCTTGAAACGTATGCTGATTGTATTACATATTTCTCATGTCTATTCAGTGTGACAGCACATTTTCTGCCAGTGGGTGTCATTTATGTTTATCTTTAAAACTTCCTGAGTCTTACGAGAAGTTGTTTTGTCATCAGGGATGTCTCGAGCTTCTGTCACGAAGTGGTATTAGTATAAAAGGAAAGAAGGCCGTTGTGGTGGGCCGTAGTAACATAGTCGGTTTACCAGTTTCTTTGCTTCTTCTGAAGGCAGATGCCACAGTTACCATAGTCCACTCGCATACTGCTGACCAAGAGAGTATTATCCGTGAAGCAGATATTATTATAGCAGCAGCAGGACAAGCAATGATGGTAACTGGAGGCAGTTTATTTTACAGCTGTTTCATTATTTACTATGAACACTATTCTCTGATTTGCTTGCAATTCTGCATATCTACTCTGAAAGATGCTAATTGGATCCCTTCTTAAACGAACTTTACTACCTCTGATCTTGTCCCATGAGGGACATGCAATACAAAGCAAACTCGTGGGCCAAAATATGGTAATTCTTATATATGGCTTCTAATTGATCCCTCCTGAAGATTTCTTTTGACATGCACCAGGCTTCAGAAGTGCCTTCATATATGAATCACAACCATAGCCGTTTAGTTTGTGGTCTTTGACATATGGTGGCTGGATATTCTGCTTTTTGCTTAATTGTCCACTATGTACCTACACATCCATGGCCTTAGGGCATAGGCTCAACAAAATTTGTCTGGGTTCGTGGCGAGCTCAGACATTATCTTAAACCTGAGTTAGAAACGACCCCAGGTCAACTCAGCTCGTATACGCTCCATAATCACAATGTATGTAAGCTCAAGTTAAGCTCAAGCTTGGTTCATTTATAGGGTGTTTGTGAAATTGTCGAGTCGAGGTCGAATATAGATTCACCGACTCAAGTTCGATGGAAATAAAAATGCTGAGCTCGAACACACAAAATTTGCTTGGCTCGGTTTGTTTAAACCAACCATACTAGTGATAGCATTGTAGAACTACTGCTTTAGCGTCTGAATTTTCTAACCTTAAAAATAAATCCATATATCTATTTGTCAGATAAAGGGGAGCTGGATTAAACCAGGGGCTGCAGTGATTGATGTGGGGACAAATTCCATAGACGACCCAAGTAGGAAATCAGGATATAGGCTGGTGGGAGACGTTGATTATAAGGAAGCATGTAAGGTAGCTGGATGGGTAACTCCAGTTCCTGGAGGTGTTGGACCAATGACTGTTGCGATGCTGCTCAAGAATACTTTGGATGGTGCTAAGCGAGCAATCAAGCATTAAAAATTATGTTTTAAAATTCTGCAATTTCAGGATGATAATAATACATGTTGCAGTAGTATTCTGTTACAGTTTGTAAAAGTTTCCGCAACTTGGGGAGCTATGGAGAATTGACATTTGTGGATCGATCAGGCTTTGTTGATACAATGGCTATCTATTAGCTTCCCCAATTCAAATATGTCCCCCCTTCTTTCTAAATTCAGAAAGAGTTATGTTTTGATATTTACTTTCGTTATAGACAAATATATGATACAAGTGCGGTAAATCACCATAAGTATAAGTATTACTGCTACTTTTATACTTTCTTTGTTATCTACTTATATGCAAAGAGTTCCTTTTCTGAGTGTTTTTTTTTGGATTAATTTAGTTAATAAATTTTGATTAAAAATTTATATATATCTCTATATATATATATACTTTAAGTATGTGATAGTTAAAATTTGTGACCCGTTCAAATTTATTTTTGGACCCGCCACTAATTAATAATTATAGAGATGAAAGACATAATTTTTCATATTACTTTATGTGAAATATTCAAAATAAAATAGCAGTTAATTACGTAGAAGTTAGTACGCAAAAATAAGTTTAACATGTTGTACCCTTAAGACTGCCTTAAAAACTATGGGTAAAGTCCGTAAGCTGTTAGTTCTTTTTTCGTTTTCTTTCCCCCAACTGCTCCTTTCATTATTTAAATATTTTCTTTTGAAATTTGAATTAGACGCGCCAGATACACCAATTGGGATCTGCAGCGTCTAAGCTATAAACGACGAACATGCCAGACGTTGATGGTGACGATGGATGCTGCCACCGCCACCGGCGCTTGAAAATATTAGATATATAACGCCTTCCCCGAGGTATCCAAGACGAGTTGATCCTTCTATTTATTTTTTTGCTTATTAATATTCAGCCTTGGTAAGTTGTTCCTAATTACTGCTTTTGAACTAAAATTGGAACTTATGAAATTCACATTGATCAGAT
Organism: Codonopsis lanceolata; assembly: GCA_013146195.2. Taxonomy (NCBI): domain Eukaryota; kingdom Viridiplantae; phylum Streptophyta; class Magnoliopsida; order Asterales; family Campanulaceae; genus Codonopsis; species Codonopsis lanceolata. The sequence goes on from CM028382.1 coordinate 113,272,499, forward strand.
GAGAGCTAGTTTAGGCCATTCAGCGTGCAGAGACATTATTAAAAAAGTTAGAGAACATTAATCGCTCATGATGCTAAACCTTGGTGAAACCGAAGATGTGAGTAATGTGGTTACGAAAATTTTGTTACAAAGATTAAAGCACGACCTCGAGAAGAAGAAGAAGAAGATATAGAAACATACTCTTAGACACTGGACCATGTTTCCATGCCCCTTATTGCTAGGCATTTCATGGGCATGAGGAGTTGTTCAACACCACATTGCACATCCAACAGGCAGTCATGTAACAGTAGAGTTAGCCTCAACCTACAAGCAAAATTGGTTATTCTAGTTTCATTTGCATGGTGACCTTATTTTCAAGGGATCCACTTAGGATCCCGAGGGCTAAAGAAGCAAGCCTTCACATTAGAGTTGAGCAGTTTGAGTGCGGCATTAGATTTGATGCACCGTGGAGTCTTGTACTGATTAATAGATGCCGCCCCCTGGTTGATGAACAAGTCCATCAATGATTCAAAAGTCCCGGGCTTCACAACACGAATCTCAAGTGGTCCTATGGACTTATCGTGTGCACGGCATCGCCTATAAATGTAATCAAGTTCTTCTTCCACCACCAAACAACAAGCTTGAAGCACTTTTGAATCAAGTGTTTTGGTGACCTTGTCTAGGGTTGATGGTGATGTGCAATATATGATCTCCCAGTAGATGATGTAGTGCCCTGGCACGGATGATGTGTCGGCATAGCTAGTGTATTCCACTAGTAGAGCATTGTAGGGTTCTAAAAGTCTTTTTGCTGCCATCACACTCTTATGCAGGTCTTCTTCATTAGTTTTATCGTTGTCAATGCTGAGAACGACATTTCTCCTGCAGATGAACCGAAATTTTGGGGCTAGATTGTGGTATCCAGTCACTTGGAGCACATCACCGATACGATATCGATTTAGTCCTGGTATATCATCCCACGGAAAGTAAGCATTATATGTTACACATTCTATGATAGGTAGCTAAAGGAAAATCTTCGGCTTTTTGCTTGTTAGCATTTTCTCTGAGGTACAACAAATTAACTATTTATTACAAAATTCGAGGAAGGGAAAAATATGAAAACACTTACCAGAAAATGTAGTAACCACCAATTCATAAAAGCAACCAAGTTTAACATGCACCAGATCAACCAGTTTACTCTGGGGGACGTCCTCATCTTCGTCCACATCCATTGAAAGTGTCCCGTTCTCTCCCAATGGTATAAATTCAAAGTATCCCATGTTAGGTAAGAGGGTGAAGGCTACATCAGCAGGATCAGTTAAGGGCTTCAAATTCACCCCAAAATAACACTCCGATGAAGCATACATGGTGCACACTAATGGTAACTTCTTGTCGCTGTAGTATTGAAGAGCTGGTATATATTGGGACATGGACCCTGTGACCACAGCTTCAATGTACTTGGCCCTAGGCCAAAGCTCACACACTATCCCCTTCCAAGATGGACGGCTACAAATGCTCTCAATCTCGTCTGCTAGTTGTGGGTTTTGGGATGCCAGTACACTAGACATTGCCAAGCGACACTCAAGGTCCGTGATGATGGGGTCCAGTTGGCCTGTTCGGATATCGTTACATAGGTTATGCCAATTACGTTCAAGGAAGGAGATGGCTCGCAGAAAAGCTGATGCAAATACAGCTCCAAGTCGCAGCACTTGGCGGCGGTGGATGAGCCCTGCCAGCAACTGGCAGTACATGCTTTGATTGCTGTCACTGCACAAGATGGCTTGATCTGGGCTTGTGTGATCGTTATAAGGGTCCCGTGATCGGCACTTGAAGTGTTTGCTCTTGTAGTAGCTGGTCAATACAGTCCGAGCTGGTAAGCCAGAAGGAGTTGACATCTCTGCCTTGACAAAGTACAGGAACATCGCCTTACCCTCGTCCAGGCCAGGAACATGCCTGCGATAACAACGGAATGATTAGAGAAATCACGGAATGCACCAAGAAGAAACAGATCACAAATATGTGTTGCAAAGAATAACAATGGGTGACTGTAGTGATATCATCAGTCACTGGGACCGAGTGCATGGTGAAGGCAAAAATTCTATTTTCTGCCTTTATGAAGAACTAAAGGGAACACAAAGGGAGAGAAATAGAAGGCGATAAAAGCAACAAATGGAAAATGAGATATGTCTAACTGGTTCATTATTGGCATGATGAGATTATAAAGAAAAGTTCGTCGGTCAAGATCTTCTGCAATGGATGGCATCAACTTAGGCTCTCCAGCTGACGTTCCCGAGCTGCAAAATGTACAAGAGCACAACGTTTATCTACTTAGAAAGAGAACGTGTAGGACCCATTGAGCACAGCGTCTTAATGTGTGTATGTGTGTGAGAGAGAGAGAGAGAGACCTGCATAGCATCTCAGTTATGGGGTGACTGGTAATCAGTGAGGAATCTTCGCCATTGGCTATCCTTTGGATATAAGGACGAATGTCTTTGTAAGTAATGACAGGTACCTGCCGCTTGAATTCTGATACATCTTTCGATCCCACCATGTACTTGTTCAAATACTCAGTCTCCAAATTTCTTTTCAAGATCTCTCTCAACAAGTCTTCTTGAACTTCATTGGCTTTCGCCGTGAGGTTCTCAAGTTCCTTTAATGCCTCCTCTCCTTTGTACTCTAATTTCTTTCCGTCCATAATACTTCAAAAGAGGAAAGAGCTAGGAAATTGGGTCGATGGAACAAAAGAAGGCACAAACACCACTACACTTCTTAGAGCTAATTCTGGGTTATAAGTTTTTGCTACCCAAGGGGTCTCTATATATAGAATAGTTGTAGGGTATGTGTTGTATGAGTATTTACTCCTTATGATTGGTACCCTATTACAGGCAATCCTTGTTACTTATTCCTGTCTGTAATGTGGTTAGTGGCCCCTCACAACCTTTTCTTGATTTGAGATGTTAGTACCTTGCTTCGCTCATCTGGGCCACTTGCTTAATCGTTTAATCTCTTTCGAGATTAACTCAAGCAAAAGATTATTAGACTTAGTACTGGGGAAGTTCAGGAAAGTAGGTTTTGAGTCGCAGTTAGCAACTGGATAAAAAATGCAGCTAGAGCATCTAAAGACATTTTCTTGGACAAGAGTGAAGAGAATATATGCGTGTGTGTGTGTGTGAACTTGAGACTAGCTGCAAAAATCGTGGGTATTTACTTAGCACTAAGGCGAGTACTACTAACTATGCATGCCCAACCATTGCAAAGGGCTGTTTAAATCTCTAAATATGTGGTGAGGGGCTGTTTAATAACCTGAGATGGCTCGAGCTAGACTGGTTCAAAGCTGGACTTGTTCCACACTTCCACTCGTGCTAGGTCCTAGTCAGACTCAAACATGGATTTAGGTTCGAGGTATAAATGAGCTAGATTTTGCTCGTCTTGGCTCGCGCATCTTACCTTTTTGAGAATGTTACTTTTACCATTTTACCTTAATTTGATCGTTACATGAATTGACAAGTCCCACTCAAATGGGAAAATTATTGAAGCATCCACAGCATATAAATATTTCTTATAGAGCCAACTCATTATTCTAATTCAGTAATTTGTGTGCCGAGTCTAACAACTATTTTTTCAAAAAGAAGGTAGATTCGAGTAAAGTTTGAGATTGGTTCATGGATGCTTAGTCTAACATATGTTCATTAATTGGCTCAAGCGGCTGGTTATTGGTTAATAGCCTCATAGTGGCTATTATTATGCCATCATATAATCTACCTCTGGGTCAAAAACCGTAAAGCATTCCAACAGTTATCTTTCCATGCCTCTCTTAAGCATCATTTAGTTAGAGGTACAATTATAGATCGAGTTGTATAACCAAACAGTAGCATGTTATTGATAATGAGCAACTAATTTCGATAGCGACAATGTAACACGATTTATAAAGACTTTCCCAATCATAATGACTACTATTGATTTGTTTGTTAATTAGTTTAACTGTTTATCATGAGGTATTTCCCTTTGTGAACTTGTAAATCTGTTCTTTCGGCATATATTATCTCACCTTGACCTTGCTGGAAAAATCGATCACACCCATGTAAAGAGACAAAAGTTATAAGGCATGAGGACATGTGACGATAATTTCAAACACTACAACCACCGTATATTCTAAATATCCAATAGCAACAAGATCTGAGATTTTCAGTATCTGGTTCCATTGCACCATGCATGCTTGAACGTTTGATATATCAAACTCTCTTTCTGGTATACCGTATCAGTTCTCTCTCTCTCTCTCTGAAATTAATCGCGGATGACGTGTATAACACACAATTAGAGAAAGAGTTAGCCTACCTAGTTTGTCCTTCTGATAGCTACCCTAGTGGCCAAGGCAAGTTGTACTAAAGGTCATTCAACTCCATATCCAAAGTTTCAATATAGGCATCGAACCCCATTACCACAAAAAGTGATTCCGAGCAAGCATGTTAACAAAACTGAATTGACTTAAAAGGCATTGAAACCTCTAATTTGTTCTAGCAAAACCGGATTGGATTACAGGGAATTGTGCAGACCTGCTTTATTAGTGATGGGATATGAAAGAAAGATCAGAGGGACAGAGATGTAATCTCAGCCATACGTACAAATGAATTCGAGATGCTCGAGGAAGACATCCTTTTCCCCCATCAAGAAAGCGTAAGAAAGCAAAGACTGCGTCGTAATCGAAATCTTTTACAAAGGTTAGTGCTCGCGGGTAAACCAGTGATCTTTCTTTCTTTTTTTTTTTTTTTTGCCATTAGTAAAAGACATGGTGTGTTCTTGATGAAACTCTCTCTCTCTCTCTCTACTTTGTTGACAAATTTAGCCAAGACAATAGTGAAAGTGCATGTCATGGCTAGAAGAAAAGCTAACTTTTTTAACGTGACCCCGTGTCTTGTACAAATTTAACTGGGAAACTTACACCTCGCGTGCTCTCACTCAAATCATTCTGTCCACCATTAACCTCTCTCCTTCCTCCCCTGCAAGTATTCTCCGTACAATTTTATGTCATCTTGTTATTATTATTTGTACTTGAAAACTCTTTCTTGATGACCTTATCCACATTGTGTCATATCCTCAACTCAATTCACATGGCGAGTCCAACCACTCCCACCCTCGGTCCGTGCAATTGGGGAACACCTTCTAAACACTGGCCACAAGTTACAAACCCCGGTAAATTGCCTCATCAGGAGCAAACCCAGCTACGAGTCAGTCGAACTATCCCTGTGTTTTCAACTACGTTTTTACACGCACCAAAAATCATCTTCAAGTCTTTGACCCACAGTTACTAAATTACTAACGAAGCTTAAACTACTCTATTCCAATTTCCAAAGCTCTGAATATTGAAATTGGAAGTACTTGTATTTTGTTGTAGTCAGGAACTATTCTCAATAGTGAATAGTTGAAAACATAACCATGAGAAGAAACATATGTTCTAGTTCACTGGTCACGTAGGAAGCAGCTTTAGGATTTGATATCCGACTGTTAGAGCACTTGCACTACTTTTTAGTCATTAGGAAAACCGACATGGAAACACGATGAGATTGAAGAAGACAATTGTCGAGTGCTTTCTACAAAAGAGTAGAGTGCATGTATTTAGGCAGAATATATAATAGTGGAGGCAAGACTGCTTTTGGACAAAATGAGGCAAAGAAAAACATTTAATTGACACGGAATACCTCTATAAGCCAAGATCATTGCCCTGGTGTAGCTTTTCTGGCGACTCAACCCAAACCATCTACACATTCAGAGTAGCCCACATTCATACCATTAACGGGTGTCGGAAAGGTCTAATGTACACACTATCACCAGTTAATTTTGTCATCCTCCTCATACACAAATGTCGCAATTTGTCCAAAATTGAACATGTATAGTGAGACTCACAAGCACTAGTAAGGCTTCATTTCTACCACTATAGCCAAGAAGCAAACCAATGTATGAAAGGAGTAGATATATACCATTGTTGGTCAAACCAACTTCATTCTTTAGCATGCCTACTTTTGTATGTTGTCTTATATTAAGACGGTGAAAGAAGGATCGATAACTCTCCCCAAGTCCAACCAAATAGATGAGCATTCTGGATACACTCCTGATCTGGATATGGATATAAAATATCCACCATAATGATGTATCGAATGTCTTATCATGCAACCATGCAGAATATATATTTTAAATAACCAAGTTTGATGTACTAGTGTGTCACACACATAAAGATCCAACAACATTGCAAAATAGATTAACAGCTACAAGGGCATGCTCTTGCCATTAAGCCTATTGTTGTCGAACTTCAAGTTTCTTTTTCTGCCATAGACGAGATCAAGTGCACTATATATCAGCATCTCCCTGCAACGTAAATAAGCAGAAGTACGAGTAAATCAAGCATGAAGCAGCACATAACTTTCTGCCTTATAAACTAAATTGCAATGTAAAAGCTATTTGACATAACCTAGCTAGGACCTTACAAACTTACGGTAGATAACAGCATTTTGTGGACGGGGGTCATAAGAAAAAGGTTAACGGCATTAGATCTGTTCACCAAAAGCATTAGCTATATATCTGTCAGTGCTACAAGGACGAAAAATAATCCCGGCCATAACATAACTAATGATGCCTTGGTTGCTATGACAGCATCATAAAGAGCTTGTGGAAGAAAAGAGATGGATAATGGCAAAATGTACATATACAGATGCAGCATCAAAAAGAAAGATCTTGTGGAGGCACGCATACAGAATAATAATAGTAGCACCATAAACTTGGGTAAATTGATGAAGGGTTGAGCCATGGTAAGTATCTTAGAAACAAAATTAACTACAATTAAGCTTGCAGACCCTTTTTTTTTAAAAAAAAAAAAGTTAACATAAATTGATCACGCCAGATTATGGAGTGACTATATTTGGAAATCCACGTGGAAAAACAAAGACGGTGTATGGCTATTACGAAAACTTAGGTTTGAGTATTTGGCTTGTTCGTTCGTAAATATGTTGGTTCTTGTGGCTTCCTGGATTTGTAACCTGAGATGCAAGAAAAAACACCGTTAGGGGAGCTGGGAGGTTATCCCAGCTAAAGCCCTCCGGCGTGAGAGTCAGTAGTGGAATAACAAAGGTGAATGCAGGCGTTCCCTGAAATCACCGTAAATACTAGGGTATAGAATAAGGGTTTTGAGCGAATAGTGTCTTACCTTGTGAAGGTGGCCAAGCTCTCTATTTATAGTCCCCTTTTTAGCTTGGCTTGCAAGCCAATCTTTGGATACCTGAGGGGTTCGACCTCTTGGTCGGTGAGTTGGCTAGTTCTCATTGGTCCTTGCCTTTGTCAGATGTGTTCAGCGTATCAGAAAAGAAGTCAGCGGTAAATGGAATGGCTTGCACAGAGCACGTTGACATATTCCCAATTAGGCGAAGCCATCTGGCGTATATCGTACTATTGTGACGTCTTCTCGTTCGAGCTGGTCTAATCGCGGGACCGACCATGGGGTCTCATGGTCGCTTGGTCGGTTAAGCTCACGCTCTCATATACTTTAATGGTCGGTCTTAATCATGATCGGACTGGTCTTAGTCGGCCTGGTGATGCTCAATTTGCTCGGACTAGAGGTTATCCTTGGTCCAGTTTAAGTTGTTATGACTGCCAAGTGTCATCCATGTGGGAGGCGCCAGGTCGAGTCCCTTCAGTTGCCCCCGACTTTCCGAGTACGAGGATTCATCCCAAGCTTGGAAAGTACAGCTCAATTCGTCCTCGACCGAGATCTTTTTCGTTGATTGTAGTATCCTCGTTTCAGTTTTGGACATAAATCGAGGAGGTGCTCGACAAGATCCTCGGGTCGAGCTTGCTTCGTGGTCGAAATGGAGGCGTCGTTTAGAGTCACATCTCATTAATAACACGTCTTTCGAAGCGTCACTTGGCCGGTTTTTCATTTAATGATCGAAGTTTCGGCGCCGTTTTCCTTTTTTTTGGCGACGTCGTTTCGTTGATTGGTGACACATGTCAGCTGGGTAATGGTGCAACGAGACCCGCGCGTCTTGAATCGGGTTGACCCGGTTGGTCGTGGATCGTATAAAACCAAAAACCCCAGCTTCTCCCCTACACTTCCAACCGTTTTCTCGCTCTTTTTCCCTGAGCTATTTCCAGGCGATTTTGCTTCCCTGCCGGATTTGCTACTTAGCCATTTTCCAGTCACCTTTTCTCCTTCAAAAACGGTGCTTTAGACTCGTCCTTCTTCCTCCTTTCTTTTTCCATCGTTTGTAACCCTTTTCTGGGTTGATTCGGTGAGTTTTAAGCAGTACATTTCTTCTCCGGCAATTTGTTATCGGTTTCTGCATTTTTCATACTAACGCCGGCGACCTTCTTCTTTCAGGTTCCCGCTTTCCTTCTATTGCCTTCGTCTGCTCCGCCTTCACCCGTTCCAGGTACCTCTCTCTTTTTGCTTAGCTTCCATACTTGGTCTACTGTCGGAGTATTTATATGAGTTCCGAGTCTAGGTCCTCGTGTCGTATCCCAGACCAGTCCTCTTCAAACGTAGCTTATAAGACTTCTTCCCAGTCTTCTTCGTCATCTTCATAAAAGCTGTATCCCCATCTGTGTTCTCCTCGGCGATGAGCTGAGGACCAAAAGGGCAAACCCCGGGCCAATCTATGCTCGATCTTCCACCCTTTCCCGGGTATACAAGCAAACAGACGGAAATTGGAAGGTCGTTCTTCCTAGTGAGGCGAAGGAGCTATTGCTCGCTGTCGGTTATGACCTAGAAGGGCTCCTGATGCAGGTAGTCTCGCACTTGATTATCTCGACCGTTTGGATCGGGTGCGCGGAAAAGGACATAACTTTTGACTCGGGTGGAGTTACGGGGCCCGCAGCATATCAAATCGAAGCTCTCGGAAATACGGACAAAATTAACCGAGAAAAGCTCGGTTATGAGCTGTTTTTAAGGCCAAAAACGTCATTTAAATAGGGTTATTGGCCTTTGAAGTTTTTTTTATTAGTTTTGGGTTTTTTTGTAATTTCGAAAATTTATTGCTTTTAGGGTTTTGAGCATATTTAAACACTTTTAGGGTTGTTTAAGAGGCAGTTTTTGCCGTTTATGAATAATACACTTTTCCCTAGTTCCGGTATTCATCGAATCAACGTGAATTGATGCCTAGATCGTGGTAGGTTTGCAAACCTCAACAGGATTTAGAAGATCATTACTGGTAGTCGTGCGCGATCTCAACAGTTTTGATATTTATCAGTTTCTCTTAATTACCTTCCGCTACATCAGCTCCCTTTGGCCGGCGATGAGTCCTGGAAGGCCGAGGACCGGCCCATCGAGTCTAAGATGTATATCTGCAAATCGAAGGATCGAGCTTATTTTGACCGTACCATACTTTTTTCAGCGAGGTGGTGGCGCTGAAGATGATGAACAAAAACAAAGAACTGGCGAAGAAGAAGAGGAAAGCCACTGTTGATTCAACCTCAGCACCCGAGGCGGAGGATCATGTGAGCAAGACGAGTAAGAAGGCTCGTCTTGGCAAAGCTAAGGTGGGCGAGGAGCCTGGTGAGGAGGGCGGCAAGCCTGGAGGCAGGTTGTTGAGGGGCTGGCGCAATCATGTGTGCCCCGAGGATGTAGAGTCATGGAGTGCTCAGTTTAACCATAGTCTGAGGATTTAGGGGTATGCACCGTGAGCCTATCTTTACTCGAGCTGAGACTTCTTCGGAGCGGGGTTGGATTTTACATATCTTTTTTTGAGGTAGGGCTTCGTCTGCCCTTGGATCCTCTCATCTGTGAGCTTCTCGACGAAGCCGGGGCTCACCCGTTGGACCTTTCCCTCAATCTAGTGAGGTATTTGACTAGCTTTGCTTTCTGCTTGCGGGTGCTCGGCTTCGAACCCACCCTTCCTTTATTTAAGAACTACTTCAGTGTGAATATGTCCCTGGGACGCCTACAGTGCAAGCATCATAACAACGGGGTCAATTTGTTTGCTCGGTACCTCCAAGTAAAACAGGTCACTGGGCCGACAAGGCGTTGATCATAGATAGTCGGCGAGGATGGAATTTCCCCGTTCCCCATGACTCGGTAGAATCAGTGAAGTCCTTATCTCCCGCCCCGGCCTTGACCGAGTATGAAGAGAAGGTGAAGATGACGGTAGAGGATTATTTGGGAGTGCACGGAGATAATCCTCTTGTATTTTCTTGGAGCTCGGTTTCTGGGGCCGAGGAGTTGCTTAGTCTGGTCGGGATGTCGACCAAGGATATCCAGGGCGTTCGTCCTCGATGCATCATGCCAGAAATTGATACCTATCCGGGGTGGCTGGTGCACAAAAATCTAGTTTTTAAGAAGAACTGTTTGTCTTGCCGAGGATTAGGAGCCGAAGAGCCTTGCCCCGACCATCGTGAATACCTTCTCTTTCTTTTTCTCATTTGTTTATTCACTGCACCTTTATGATTTATTCTGACTTATATCTTTTCTTGTTTTTCAGCGATGAGGAACCTCGATGCCCGCATGAACCTGACCAAGAGTCGGAAAAACTTAAGTGTGAATCGTCGTGCTGTTCTGGAGGTCGCCGCCTCAGACATTTCGGGGGGTTATCTCCTACCAACCCAGCCTCTGACCGAGGGCGTGGCGGCCCCCGCTGTGAAGGTTGTGAAGACAGTCTCGACCTCCTCCAGTGGAGCTGGATCGAGGAAGGTTCTCCCCGTAACCATCTCATCGACCCCATCTCCGACTGCTGTGCCTGCAAAGTCCCCGGCCATCACTACTCTTCCGGCCATTGATCCTCCTCCTCGCAAGAGCCAGTCGAACAAATGGAAAAGGAAAGTGCTTCAGCTCCTCGATGAGGATGATGATGATGTTGAGGGTGTTGATCGGCCTTCCTCTACCAGTAAGGGTAAGGCTGTGACCGAGGACGACTCCCCTATTTATGAAGAGGTCAGAGTGCCCTGGCTCGAGGATGATTTCGTTCTACCTACCACTCAGGAAGCGGCCAAAGATTTAGCCAAGGCTATTGCCGACATCCCTCCTCTCGGCAATTTTGATTTTACTGCTCGTGACGAGATAACCACCACACTTGGTCAGGGGGTGGCTTCCTGAGCTACTCCGAAGGATTTGGTTGGAGTGATGAACTCTCTCAGTTCTGCCTAGCTCCTGGGTCGTTTCGGGTTGATAACCGGCGAGGTGAGCCTTTAGTTATCTTTTTGTGTTTGATTTCTTTTCGTGCTTTTTGCTTCGTTTTGACAGTTAATTGTTTTTCGTGGTTGCAGGCTTGCGCTGTCGTAAAATCTCTATCTACTCGCCTTGGCCGGGTGGCGACCAGCGAGAAGAAGCTACGCCGGGAAGCTCGCTTGGGCGAGGAAGAGAGGGATGTTCTAAAGGCCAAGGTTGAATCCCTGGAAAGTGATCACAATAAGAAGACCGCCGATCTTGCTCGAGGCGTTGAAGTTTTTGGAGGAAGCGAAGGTCCAGCGGGATGGACTGTCTGGTCGGGTCGATGATCTTCAGAAGCGGGCGGACAAAGCCGAGCAGCAAGTACTCGAGGTTGAACAGGAGAGGGAGGCCATGAAAAAAAAACGGGATGCGGCCTTGGCTCTGGTTGCGGGGTTTGAAGAGCAGTTGAAAGAGGCCCAGCTGTCTGCCGTCGAGCAATACAAGGACAGCAATGACTTTACCGACGAGCTGGTACCATACTATGCCCGAGGTTCCCGCCATATCCTCCGTTGTGCCGCCGCTTATGGGGTGCCCATGGGGGAGTTGGTTGATTGGGGCCTTGAGCCGTTCGCTGGTTCTTTTGCTCGGATTGGACATGTTATGGTCTCGTATCAAGACAAAGAGTTGAAGCTCGTGCATGACCAAGATCATGATGAAGGTCTGAGTGGATGGGTTCCTCCAGCGCCCTGGAATGTGAATGTGACTTCTGTGGTCGAAGCAGCGAAGAGGAATGAAGAGGTTCCCTTCAACCCCGAATTGAGAATGTAGGCTTTCTTGGGTGAGCAGTCCAACAGGGAGCAACTTGCTGACGACATTGAGGCTGCTGAAAATCGAGCTTTTCCTTCGGAAGGTCCCAACCCCCAAGCCCCTCTTTAGGTTTTTATAAATGCTCGCTGCGACGAGTGATTTTTTGCTGGTGTGGTGATTCAAAACAATTTTTTCTTTGTTATGTCTGGTTCATGTCTTTAACATTTTTGTTCTCAAATCTATTTTATTCTCCTTGGTTGTTAGTCACATTGCAATATGCTCGTCTTAATTGTTTTTATCTATGGTAGTCCACCTCGTATGCGGGGGTATTTTGTTAACCCTTTCAGTTTTGTTGAGTTTGTTTAGTTTTTGCAAGTTGTGGCCTTCCTCGTGTGTCGTGGATAGGTCTTTTGAATCTCTCCTCGTTTTCGAGGTTGAGGTGAGCATGTCATGCTCTCGTAAGTTGTGGCCTTCCTCATGTACCGAGGATAGGTCTTTTGAACCTCTCCTCATTTTTGAGGTTGAGGTGAGCATGTCCTGCTCTCGTAAGTTATGGCCTTCCTCGCGTACCGAGGATGGGCTTTTGTCAACAGTTTGAAATGATAGTAAAATCTTTCCTTTTGACATCCGAAAATTTTACAACGAAAAATGGTATCATTGATAATACATTTTCAGGTGGTCGGCATGCCAAGGGTTCCTTAGTGGCGTACCGTCTGGCTCCGCCAATCGATAAGTTCCCTCTCGAATGATACTGGTTACTTTGAATGGCCCTTCCTAGTTTGGGGAGAGCTTGTTTCTCCCAAGTTTCTTGCCTGTTGCTTCTATCTTTCGTAGGCCCAATCTCCCACTGAGAACCTCCTCGATCTGACCCTTTTATCATGATTGGCTTTCGTGAGCTTTTTGTAGTTGATCATCCGAAGACGGGCTTCGATCCTCTTCTCTTCAATGTTGTCGAGGTCCAATGATCTTGATAGCTCATTCTGGTTTTGGTCGAAGAAGGTTACTCGAGCTGTGGGAAGGGCTAGTTCGACTGGCGCCATGGCCTCTGATCCGTAAGTAAGTGCAAAAGGGGTCTCGCCTGTGGAGCCGTGAACGGTGGTTCTAATTCCCCGTAAAACGATTGGCAGTTGCTCGAGCCAATTTCCTTTCCTTTCGTCTAGGTCCCTTTTTAATGCATGCAAAATTTTCTTATTTCCCGCTTCTGCTTGGCCATTGCCTTGAGGATGAGCTACCGAGGACATTCTATGTTTAACAATTAATCTTTCATAATTTGCCGTGAACTTCTTGGAAAATTGGGTGCCGTGGTCGGACACCACCGTCCGAGGAAGGCCGAACCAACAGAAGATTTGCTCGTACACGAACTTTATTGCTTGGTCCTCGGTTATGCTGGTCAGTGGTTTGACTTCCACCCATTTAGTAAAGTAATCTACGACCACTATGATATATTCACATCCGTGTTTGGCTTTAGGGAAAGGACCGATGAGATCTATTCCCCACATGTCAAACGGCCATGTCGCGATCACCGGTGTTTGTGGTATGGATGGAAGCCGAGGAATATCCGCAAATCTTTGGCACTTGTCACATTTCCTCACGTACTCTGCTGCATCTCTTCTCATGCTGGGCCAGTAGTAGCCGTGAAAGTTCATTTTATCTGCCAAAGTCCTTGCCCCCGGGTGTCCCCCGCATTCTCCTTCGTGTACCTCGGCTAAAAGGTCCTGCACTGTCTCCGGCCTTATGCACCGGAGAAGAGGTTTCGTGTTAGACCTCTTGTACAACATTCCCCCAATAACCGAGTACCAGCACGCTCGGTTTCTCACCATTTGTGCTTTGTCTCTATCTTCGGGCAAGGTCCCTTTCTCAATGTAATCTTTTATTTCGTCGATCCAGCATCTCGGGGCATCCTCGATCGCCATGATTTCCTCCTTGTTGATTGCGGGGTTTCTGAGGAACATTAACTCGACCTCTGTCGGTATATCCTCGCTCTCAGATGAAGCAACCTTGGACAAGTAGTCCACTCGGGCATTGTCTTCTCATGCGACCTATTTCAGTTCCCAATATTTGAATTCCTTTAGTAGCCCCTGGGTCAGTCGTTGGTACTTGGCCAGTATTGGATGGTTTGCTCCGTACTCGCCCAATACTTGTTTGACTACTAACTGGGAGTCACTGTATATCACAACGTTCTCGGCCCCAAGCTTCAGTGCTAACTCAATCCATGCTGTCAATGCTTCATACTCGGCCTGGTTGTTTGAAGCTTTAAAGCCAAATTCCAGTGCCAAGCCCAATTCTCCTCCTTCTGGTGTAATCAGCGAGATTCCCGCCCCACTTTTGTTAGTTCCTGAGGATCCATCAACAAATAAAGTCCGGCTCGGCGACTGGACCTTGTCGCTTGTTTCGACCTTTTCCCCACATCGTTCTTCCTCGCTTTTCTTTGGCTCGTTCTCGGCTGCTTCCCTAGTAAACGAGGTTTCAGCAATAAAGTCTCGCCAAAACTTGTGCTTGAATCGCTCTCCTTGCTTCATACTCGATCATATATCCCGATAGTTCAACTGACCACTTTAGCATTCTTCCGGCCATGTCCGGCTTATACAAGATCTGTCTTAGGGGAAAATTGGTGTAGACCACTATCGAGTGTGCTTGGAAATATGCCTTCAATTTTCGAGCAGCGATTACCAAGGCGAGCGCCAGTTTCTCAATCTCTAAATATCTTCCCTTGACCTCGGTGAGGGCATGTGACACATAGTAGACCGGCTTCTGTAGCTTGTCCTCCTCTCTGATTAATACTGCAGCAACCGCCGAGTCAGATGCAGCCAAGTATACGTACAATTTCTCATCGGGGGGGTGGGAATGCTGAGGAGCGGGGGTCGACCGAGATACTCCTTGAGCTCATTGAAGGCCTTTATGCAATCATCTGTCCACTGAAACTTTTTACCTCCCTTCAACGTTTTAAAGAACGGCAAACTTTTCTCCGTCGACTTGGCTATGAAACGGCTGAGGGCTGTAATTCGGCCATTGAGTTTTTGGACGTGCTTAATCGAGACGGGAGGATCCATGGTTGACAAAGCCTTTATCTTTTCGGGGTTGGCCTCGATTCCTCTTTCATTAACCATGTATCCTAGGAATTTTCCAGCAACCACCCCGAAGGCACATTTTGCAGGATTCAGTTTCATCTTATGTTTTCTCAAATTCGCGAAGGTCTCCTTCAGGTCCTCGACATGGTCGGCGTGCTTGGTCTTGATCACCATATCGTCGATGTACACCTCCACGTTTCTTCCCAATTGATTGCCGAAGACCTTGTTCACCATCCTCTGATATGTGGCTCCGGTGTTTTTCAGCCTAAAGGGCATCATGGTGTAACAGTATAACCCTCTGCAGCTCTGAACGCCGTGTGTATTTGATCTGCTAGCCACGTCCTGATTTGATGGTATCCGAAGTAAGCATCCACGAAGCTCAAGATTTTGTGCCCGGCTATAGAGTCCACCAATTGGTCGATCCTCGGTAAGGGATACCAATCCTTGGGGCAAGCTTTGTTTAAGTCAGTGAAATCGATGCACATTCTCCATTTTCCGCTCAATTTTTTCACCATCACCACATTGGCTATCCATGTCGCGTATAAGACCTCTTTGATTATTTTTGCCTTGAGTAACTTAGACACCTCCTCTTTAATTGCTTCTGCTTTGAGGGGAGAAAATCCTCGCTTTTTGCTGGATTGGAATGGAGTCGGGGTCAATGCTAAGCTTGTGCACAGCCACGTCCTGGCTGATTCCTTCCATGTCTTCGACTCTCCAAGCAAAAACGTCTAAGCTCTTTTTCAAAAGTTTGATAATCGCTGCTCGCTCCTCCTCAGGTATCTCCATTCCCACCTTGACCTTCTGTTCCGGAAAATCGAGGTTGATGACAACCTCTTCTAGGTCTTCGTGTGGTTTAATCTCTAGTCGGTCTCGGGTGTCCAAGCTTTCAATTGTTATTATCTTCTTGGCGGCCCTTTTTGAGTTCGCTGGGGTATGGGGTACTGTAGCATTCGTATTTTCCTTTAACGGCGAGCTGGCGTTCCCAGCTCGCGTTGATTGTTATGCTTGAGCAGGTTCGGGGGGTGTGGGGTCGACGACGGGGATGATTTCCCCTTCGTCTTCCCTGACCCTCTTCGTGGGTCTGTTCTCTTGGGTCACTTCGGCCCCAGATCGGGCCACAGTCACTTTTTCCTTGTGTTTCTTCTCCTTGTAAATGTATTCGAGGGTGCTGGCCGGGTCGTTCAGTATTGTCCCCATTCCATTGGTCGTGGGGTACTTCACTCTTTGGTGGGCCAGTGAGGCGACCATCTGAAATTTTGTTTGTGCCGGCGAGCCTAGGATTGCGTTGTAGGGAGAGGGGAGGTCGATCACAAGAAAGTCTACGTCCTCCGTTCGAGGAGTTGCACTTTCTTCCCCCAGGGCGACTTTAAGGGTAACCGACCTTTTTACTGCAACTTGGTGCCCAGTGAATCCCTCTAACTGTACCGAGCTCGGTTTAAGGTGGGCGTCCCCCAACTCTAAACCGAGGAAACATTTGTAATATAGGATGTCCCTCGACGCTCCGGTATCTATCAGGACTCTTTTGACATCACTATTATGAATTCCCACTCGCAAGGTCAGTGGTTGTTGCCTCGCTGTCTCGCTGATTGCTAATTCACTTGGCATAAATGTGATTCCTCCTTCTTCGTCCTCTCGTGGCATAGTGTTCACCACGTGCTTTAGATTATAAATCATGTTTTTCAACCGAGTGCCACTCGGGGTTGCCTCCCTTATGGTATCAATCACATTCCTAGGCCTTGCATTGTTCGATTGTGGATTTTGGTTTCTCTTGTTGCTCTCTTCCTCGCCCTCCTTGGTTGTTGTTTCTCTGCTCGAACCTCTTGAGTTCTCCTCGATCTTCAGCCTTTGAATTGCTCGCTTTAAATTGATGCACTCCTCAGTCGTATGACCAATGTCTTTATGGTAGGCACAATGCTTATTCGGATTTCGTGGGTAGCGTGTGTCCTTCAGTGGAGGTAGTCGTTCGATCCTGGCTTGATCGAGCAAGACATTCATGATATGTTCGCGGGTCGTGTTCAGGGGGGTCCAATTCACATCATCCCATTTGTTTCATCCTCGATTATCCTCCTGTCTGCATGTGTTTCCTCGGCCGTCCTTTCCCCAATTGTCATGGGCTCGCTGGGACCCATCATGCTCTTTCTTCTTCCCATCTCTTTTTGCTTCCTCGGCGTTGATGACCCGAAGTGCGAGTGCGTACATTTCTCCTACGGACCCATGATCTCGGAGCATCATTTCTTGCCTCATCAAACCCTGTTGTAGTCCGGAGATGAAGCACATCTTTATGGACTCCTCCGAGATGTATGGTATTTGATCAACCATGGCCATAAATCGGTCCATGTACATCTGGTTGGATTCGTTGTTGCGCTGCTGTATGCCATATAAGTCCGTCTGTTTCTTCGGCTGGAACCCAGCCGAGGAGAATTATGTCACGAACATTTGTCTGAACTCATCCCAGGTTCCCACCGAGTCCGACAGCAGGCCGGTGTACCACTTTAAAGCCTTTCCTTGTAAAGTTCCAGCGAAAATCTTTCCCCAAGCGTCCTCATCCTCGGGGGCCACGACATTCATCTTAACCTTGAAACTAGCTATGTGGTTGACCGCGCTAGTGAGGCCTTGATAGGAGTCGAAGTTCGGTAATTTTTTGTCGGGCAACGGGGCCCTTCTCATCTTTTCTTTAAATGGTCCGTTCTTGGAAGGGGGAGCATCATCGGTTTCCCATTTTCTATGGCTTCGAGGCTTCCTCGAAGGTACTTCACCTCCTGTTCGACCTCCATAGGCGGGGTGGGGGTTTCCTTTTGCATTTCAGTGGTCGCGTTCCGACCACTTTTACGTTGTCCCATTCCTGATTGCTGGGGGTGAGTGCAATGTTCGCACGTTCTGCTTTTCATTGCCTCCGTTCTTGGTCTAGATTCGCCTTCTTCGCTTCTTTCCCTCGTTCAAGAAGGCGGGCATCTGGATTCGTCGGGAAAAGTCAGTCGACTATGGATGTTCGGCTTCGGCACATGTTCGACTATCCTTTTTCCTAGTCTTGATTTCGCGCTTGGGCGAGGAATGGCATTCCTTTTTTCTTTGCCTTTTGGGGAAGCCTCTTTAATGACTTGGGCTGGCTCCCGAGCAACTATCGTGTTGGGGGTGGCCCCCACCTTTTTGCTTAACTCGAACATTTTTCGTTCTGCTTCTTGAATCCCCTGGAGATAAAGTTTTTGGCGTTCCCAAAACTTCAGCTCCTCCAAGTACTGTTCATGCTCGTTCATTTGCGTTTCCCTACGGGTTTTGGAACCGGTGAGGTGTATCTCGTCCTCCTCTTCTTCGCCTTCAATGAAAGAGGTTTCTGCTCGGTTAAAGTCGGCTCCTAAGTTACGGGTCGTGTCTGTTGCACCCCTTCCTTTAAAAGTTTTCGAGCTTGGAGTTGTTAGGTCTATTTCGGCGAGTCGGTTTGTCGTTGAAGGGGGTTGCATGGTTAGGAGAATGGCATCATTTGTTCCTTGTTGGCTTTGCTTTGTGGGCGTATTCTTTTCTATGGTTTTGCAGTTAGGGTTAAGAGATAGTCAAGTAAGAAAACTTTCGTTTCCCGACAATAGAACCACTTGATCACGCCAGATTATGGAGTGACTATATTTGGAAATCCACGTAGAAAAACAAAGACGGTGTATGGCTATTACGGAAACATAGGTTTGAGTATCTGGCTTGTTCGTTCGTAAATATGTTGGTTCTTGTGGCTTCCTGGATCTATAACCTGAGATGCAAGAAAAAGCACCGTTAGGGGAGCTGGGAGGTTATCCCAGCTAAAGCCCTCCGGCGTGAGAGTCAGTAGTGGAATAACAAAGGTGAATGCAGGCGTTCCCTGAAATCACCGTAAATGCTAGGGTATAGAATAAGGGTTTTGAGTGAATAGTGTCTTACCTTGTGAAGGTGGCCAAGCTCTCTATTTATAGTCCCCTTTTTAGCTTGGCTTGCAACCTAATGATGGATACCACAATGGGGGTTCAGCCCTACTGGTCGGCTAAGTTGGCTAGTTCTCATTGGTCCTTGCCTTTGTCAGATGTGTTCAGCGTATCAGAAAAGAAGTCAGCGGTAAATGGTACGGCTTGCACAGAGCACGTTGACATATTCCCAATTAGGCAAAGCCATCTGGTGTATATTGTACTATGGCGACGTCTTCTCGTTCGAGCTGGTCTAATCGCGAGACCGACCATGGGGTCTCATGGTCACTTGGTCGGTTAAGCTCACGCTCTCATATACTTTAATGGTCGGCCTTAATCATGATCGGACTGGTCTTAGTCGGTCTGGTGATCCTCGATTTGCTCGGACTAGAGGTTATCCTTGGTCCAGTTTAAGTTGTTCTGACTGCCACGTGTCATCCACGTGGGAGGCGCCAGGTCGAGTCCCTTCATAAATAAATAAAAGATGAAAAAATAAACAAGGGGTTCATGCATCCTTTCGTCCCCTCTAACATCCAAAACAGGGTAAAAGAACCATGAATAATGGTGAAAATTAACCCGTATGTCTCCCGCCATTCCATTAGGCAAAAAGGTAAGAACAATAAACTCTTCTTTAAGTTGTTAGAGTGATTCTTTAATGTAGATATTGCATGAATCACCTATCCTTACATCTGTCTGGCTTTCACTTTTGATAGATCATCCATCTAGCATGGCACAAAGACATATGGAAACAGATTGATAAGAAAAATAACATGTGCCCGGCCGGATAAAGCCACACAGGGCAAAGGTAATGAACTGGCCATTCTCAACTACATGCCCAATATTGATCTACACTGATGCATGGTCCTTTGATAGAATCACTGCTAATACCATCCAAATCCCTATCGACACACTCCTGACAATTCATAACATCTTTGGAGAGCAGATCCCTTGTGTTTGTTTTGGACCATTTGTAGGAAGAGAATTAACTGAAAGTGTCCAGCAACATACATTATTTTCAAGAATATGAAGATGATGCTATATTCCATAGAATTCTTTTTGGAGTTGTTAGATAGCTTTAGTTTAACAACTATGTAGACTCGGCAAATATTGCAGTGAGGTGTGTGTGTACCTTGAGGAAGACGAAGATTGTTGGTGACTAGTTAGTTTTACTACTACAGCTGATAAGTGAATGCAGTTGAGAGAATTACTGCATAATTCTATTTGTTCTGAATTACTCATGATTTCTACGTTTGGTTTTCAAATAGTGATGTACCAATCTGTGATTGATCTTGAAAAGCCCCATTTACTTGGCCTTTAAGAAGTATTTTTATTATTACATTTTAGTTAATAGTCAGAGTTGAGATACTTCCTCCATTCCAGGCAAATAGTCAATCTTTTAAAAAAAATTGATTACCCAAAAATGCTCATTTCAAGTTTCATCTCTTTTTTTGTAAATTCATCGAACATTTTATAGGCAAACGAAAAATAGCAACGAGATAACAGAAAAACCACAAAACCCATACGATG
The DNA here is from genome assembly GCA_013146195.2 of Codonopsis lanceolata. NCBI lineage: Eukaryota > Viridiplantae > Streptophyta > Magnoliopsida > Asterales > Campanulaceae > Codonopsis > Codonopsis lanceolata. The sequence goes on from CM028382.1 coordinate 113,292,925, forward strand.
TTTCAGGTAGAAACTTCAGATTGAATCAATTTTGTAGAAAAATCAAAATCAAAATTTTGTAGCAAAGATCACAAAGGGGATGCTGATCGTCATCGATGGGATTCTGGGTATGAGCATCTTTGCAACACTTGTTCAAAATATTTTTGAGCTTCTTGAAACCAGCACCAAGTAATTGTTTTTTTTTTTAATCTAATCCTTGCATGTATTCCTCATACTTCTTGCAGAACTTCATTTTTCATAATATACCAATTAATTAATCAACCTTTCGTTTGATTAAACCCTAATCACTTGTGGAGTGAATTCCAGTTAGAGGTGTTCATCACCATTCAGCAATACACACTCTCTCTCTATAGGGAAAGATTGAACCCTTTTTATTGTTACGCGGAAGAAGGTGACCAAAGTATATCAAGGATAAATTTGGAAATGAATAAAATTAAAGAAAGTATATTTGGAAATTCAAAAAATTATGTAGCTTAATTTTGAAAATGGATTGAAATGGAGGGAGTATTTGTTTTGAGATACTTGTATTAATCTAGTCTCTGTGCAGCTTCTTGTACACTAACTTCAAATTAAGGTTTTGTGTAGGATGGTGAATTGAAATTCTTCTTCGTCAGTCGTCGCTAGTTCATAACTTGCTAGGGGGAAGGGATTGGAATTCTGCTCAACATAGTCTTATCGACGCTAATATGAATACTCCCTCCGTCCCTAAATAATCGTCCTAGTTGATCCAGCGCACAGTTTAAGAAAAACAATTGACGTGATTATTTATATTGGTTTGATGTGTAGTTTCCTTTAAAGTCTATTTGTATGTGGCTCATAATTAAAGTAGAGTGAAAAAGTAAGGTAAAGTGGTAAAAGTGATGTTCTAAAAAGGTAAGTTTAAAATTGGACAATTATTTTGGGACGGACAAAAAAAGATAGGAGGACGATAATTTAGGGACGGAGGGAGTATCGTATATAGTGGGATCATTTGATTTTGTCCATGTCCCTCACTGCACTGTCCCCTTCTTCAGAAATATTTTCCTTCACTGTTCGAGTTAACTTTAAACAATACAGAGGCCATTTCGTTTTTTATTTTTTTATAAAAGGATATTAATATTAATATTTCTGTGATTTCGGATAAACTAGTATATATGTCCGTGCTAAAGGTACGGTGTTAGCATGAGATCAGCTCAATGAATATTCGAGATAAATTATAGATAGTTGTCTCGTTAACAAAAACTCATAAGTGAGAGGTTTATATCTAGTTCACATACTTAAGGAATAGCCAGTTGTGCCAAAGGCTGCCGGTTAGCGACCGATCACTATTATATACTTCATCTGTTTATAAATAATTGTTTTTTTATTTGATATATTGTTTAAGAAAAAATAATTGACTATATTATAAATATTGATGTAATGTATGATTTCTTTTAATGTTCAATGTTCTTACGCATGTGATTATATTTAAAATAGGTAGAAAAAATAAAAATAAAGTGATAAAAGTGTAAAATGTTATGAAACAATTAATGTGGACAATGGATAAAGCACCATCACTGTCACACATATTACCCAAATGTCAAAATCTATACACAGTAATAACAATAAATGTTTTCCCTCTTCGGCTCAATTATAAATACCGACCATTGTAAAGTGTTTCGATAGACGAATCTTACAGTTCTGAATAAAACTCTCTCTCTCTCTCTCTCTCTCTAATACACTCTTTGTCCTCAATTTGTGGTTACTTTATAATACGTTATCAGCACGATTGTTCTACTCTTAACAATTCCAAACAGTAAAATTTTCTACCGATATATTCTTTATTTTATGTCTCTGGTGTACTTCAATATATATCATATATCACCATTATTAAGAAAAGATTGGCTGAGCCACCGTCGATAATATATGGTGAGACGAAATAATAATGTATTATTTTACGCATAATATATATATTCGTTGATGCTTGAGCGGAAATAACTCCAAGCTATAAACTGAATATTTATACACATACATATATATTATGAATTATTATGCTTTCAATTCGATATATGAATAATTTTATATACATATATATTTATTACTGACTTTCAAATACTCACAGAAAGGCTTGCCGAGTAGCGTGGCGTAAATATATATGTATGCTATATAATAGTTGTATAAAGTTAACTGAAAAATATTCATGCAAAGTTATTTTATTTATGATCAATTTGTTGCTCCTAATAAGATTTATATTTATTCATAATATAAATGCAATTCTATTAAATCATAAATTTTACATTTTTACCCCTCTCATCTAACGGCTAGTTAACTGATTTTTTATCTCTCTCCTTCAACGGTCATAAACGGCTAGTTAACGGTCATAAACGGTCTTTTTTTTTTTGCATATATACAGCAACATTTCAATAGCTTACTCACGTTTTTACTACTTCCTTACAAACTTTCAATACCATATTCTCTTCTACAAAATGTTTAACCCAATGTTGATGATTATTATCATACTAGATATTGTGTGCACCGCATTGGTTTTCGTTGCTGAATATCCTCCAAACGATTTCAGATTTTTATTACTTATCTTTGTATCATGTGTGCCATGTTAGCAGTTACAATAGCTTTCAACATACATTTTAACATATATTGATTATCATATAAATAAAATTTCCATGTCATAATTTTATTAATATATATGTTTCATTTTTATAGTTTTTTCTTCACAAATGGCAAACATCCCTAAGCTCGAATTTGAAAGGCTGGACATATCTGGGAAAAATTATATGTCTTGAAAAATAGATGTCGAAACCCACCTGGCCGCCAAAAGCCTTGAAAATACTATCCAACGAAGTAATAATGAATGAATAAGTAATCAACATCGGACTCATGCCATAATTTCCTACGACACCACGTCCACAAAGACCTAAAAATGGAGTATCTCACGATTAATGATCCACTCGTTTTTTGGGAAAATTTAAACGAAAGATATGATCATTTGAAAACGGTCATTCTCCCAAAAGCACACTATGATTTGATTCATATCCGCCTACAAGATTTTAAAATCATCAGTGAATATAATTCTATGATGTATAAAATCAGTGTTCTAAAACTCCCCGCCTAGCTCCGCCTAGGCCTCTCTCTACCGCCGCGACTTTCTTAGTCGCCGCCTAATCGACCAAGTCGATGTTTACGCCAAACCTCGCCGACCTTAATTTATTTTTGTAGCTTTGATTTTGTGGCATGCGGTGACCGGAGAAGGAAGGGAGGCGAACTGGAGAAGGAAGGGGGTTGGTAATGGTGAGGCAGAGAGGGAGTTAATGGGGGGCGAACTGGAGTAAAATATTTTTTTTTTTTAGTTCTAAACTTGACTGGTTTATTGCTTTGGGGTTGTTGAGAATTGAGATTAATGGTAGGTTTGTATATTTTTGTTCATTTTACAAATATAGACAAGTGTTTGATAAAATGACAAACATAAAAAAAATTAAATTTGTATTCAATGTGTTTGATCTTTGATGTAAATTATCAAAAAAATGGTAATTATGTCTTAATTCTAGGCCCCGCCTAGGCCCCGATTACACCCCGACTAGTCCCCTAGACGCTAGGCGCTAGTGTGACGTCTAGCGGCCGCCTAACGATTTTTAGAACCTTGTATAAAATAACCTCACAGTTGAAATTATGTGGGGAAACCATCACTGAATATGATATGTTGGAGAAGACATTCTCCACATTTCATGCCTCGAATATGCTTCTGCAGCAGCAATATCGAGAAAAGGGTTGTAAAAGGTACTCCAAATTGATCTCTTGCATCCTAGTAGCTGAACAAAATAATGAGATTCTAATGAAAAATCATGAATCTCGTCCAACTGGTTCAGCCTCATTCCCTGAAGCGAATGGGACTATGTATGATGAAGGGCAAGAGCGTGAGCATGGTAGTGGTCACATGCGTGGTTGCGGTCGTGGTCGAGACCAAGGAAATCATGGACAATGCAGGGGTCGTGGTCAAAATCAAGGCCAAGTAAGAGATTGTGGAAGAAATAACTATCATCATCGTCATCATCCATATAATGGAAATTCCTCTCGCCACCTGAAGTGGAACAGAGATAATGATAGAAACAACTCTTCGAGTGGGCAAAATGTGCGACAAAACAATGAAAAAAGTTCATGTTTTAGGTGTGGCATGAAAGGCCACTGGGTACGCACATGCCGAACGGCGAAACATCTAGTTGATCTCTAGAGATCACAAAAAGGAAATAATATTTAGATAAATTTCCTTAAAAATGATCCTGAAGATCTTCATTTTGATTTTGGTGATATAACAAACGTCGACATGACCAATACCATTAGTGATGATATTGGTCATGAAACAATAAATTAACATAGGAATGAAACTATGATCCGAGTTCGAGATAGAAGTTGTGGAAAAAATAATATGTTGTTATGTAGGAATATTATATGTTTTTCCTATGTATACCAGCATATTCACAATAAAATTTATATATGTATTTTGCATTCAATGTGTTATCATATTTATTCATCTTATTTTTGTTTCTCTCATATTGAAATAGATCACAAATATATTTCAATCCAAAATCCAAGGAGGAGATTTATGTCTTGCAGACAGCGCTACTACGCATACCATACTTAAAGATAAGAAATATTTTTCTTATCTCAAAGTTGACAAGGCTAATGTCAACACTATATCTGATAATGCCAAAATAATTAAAAGATTTGGCAAAGCAATTTTCCTAATGCCTAGAGGCACGAAATTCATGATAAATAATGCATTGTTCTTTCCTAAGTCTCAAAGAAACTTGTTAAGTTTCAAAGACATTCGTCTGAATGGATATCATATTGAGACTATGAACAAGGGGAATGATGAATATTTTTGCATTACCTCAAACACTTCCGGAAGCAAGTGTATATTGGAAAAATTATCATCTCTATCTTCTGGATTGTATAGTACAATCATAAGAATATTTGAATCATATTCTACAGTAAACCTGAAGTTTACTGAAACATTTAAAGCTTGGCATGATCGATTGGGGCATCCAGGATCAATAATGATGCGGAGAATTATTGAGAATTCTAGTAGTCATCCATTGAAAAACCAAAAGATTTTTCAATCTAATGAACTCCATTGTGATGTTTGTTCTCAATGAAAATTGATAATTGGACCATCACCAACTACAGTTGGATATGAATCACCATCGTTTTTGGAATGAATTCAGGGTGATATATGTTGATCTATCCATCCACCAAGTGGACCATTCCAATACTTTATGGTATTAATTGATACTTCTAGCAAATGGTCACACGTATGTCTATTATCAACTCCCAATACAGCATTTGCCAAGTTCCTTGCACAAATAATCAAACTGAGAGCATAATTCCCAGATTATATGATCAAGAAAGTTAGACTTGATAATGCTGGTGAATTTACATCTCAAGCATTCAATGATTATTGTATGGCAATAGGGATTGATGTTGAACATCCAGTAGCTCATGTTCATACACAAAATGGTTTGGTTAAATCGTTGATCAAACATATTCAACTTATTGCCAGACCATTAATGATGAGAACAAAGTTCCCTACTTCTGTATGGGGTCATGCTGTTTTACATGCAGCCGCACTGATTCGCCTCAGGCCAAGTGCATATCACAAGCACTCTCCAATTCAACTGGTATTCGGGAGAGAGACGAATCTATCTCATCTAAGAGTTTTTGGTTGTGCGGTATATGTACCAATTGCTCCACCACAACGTACAAAGATGGGACCACAAAGGAGATTGGGAGTATATGTTGGGTATGAATGCCCTTCTATAATAAAATATCTTGAACCAAAAGCAGGTGACGTTTTTACAGCACGCTTTGCCGATTGTCATTTTAATGAAGATAAGTTTCCACCTTTAGTTGAAGAGGGGAAACAAGTGGGAAGAGAGATCAAATGGTGCACATCATTGTTATTGCACCTTGATCCTCCCACAAAGCAACGTGAACTGAAAGTTCAAAAGATTATACATTTACAAAATGTAGCTAATCAATTGTCAGATGCATTTATAGACATAAAGAGAGTGATAAAGTCACATGTAGCTGCTATAAATGCTCCTGCCCGAATTGAAATACCAAAAGGGCTACCAAATGATAAAATGACAAATGAATCTAAGACACGCCTGAAGCGTGGACGACCCATTGGTTCAAGGGATAAAAATGCTCGAAAAAAGAAGGTGATTGAAAATCCCCAATCACATGAAAGTGTTCCAGAAGAAACACACAATCGTGAAATTGTTCCAGAAGAAACACACGATCATGTAAATCTAGTAAGCCCTACAGGCAACGATAACCATGAGATTTCCATTAATTATGTGTGTAATGGAAAAATATGGAACCGAGATGAAATGGAGAATATTGACGATATATTCTCTTATTCGGTATCACAAGAAATTAATGACGGGACTGATGATCCCGAACCAAAATCTATATCTGAATGTCAAAAGAGGCATGACAGGATCAAATGGATAGATGCCATGAAGGCTGAATTAAGTTCGTTGAATAAACGAAAAGTATTTGGATCTATCGTTGTCACACTTGAAGCTGTGAAACCAATTGGATACAAATATATTTTTTGTTCGAAAGCGAAATGAGAAAAATGAGATTGTGAGATGCAAGGCTCGCCTTGTTGCACAAGGTTTTTCCCAAAGGCCTGGGATTGATTATGAAGAAACATATTATCTTGTAATGGATACTATTATGTTCAAATATCTAATCGGCTTATCGGTTTCGAAAAATCTAGATATGCATCTCATGGATGTTGTAACGACTTATTTATACGGGTCATTAGATGCCGATATTTATATGAGAATTCCTGATGGAATCAAGGTGCCTGAAGCACTGAGCTCAAAGCCCAAAGAATTATGTGCAATTAAACTACAACGATCACTGGATGGATTAAAGCAATCCCGACGTATGTGGTATAATTGCTTAAGTGAGCATTTGTTGAAAGACGGATATGTGAATGATCAATTATGTTCGTGTGTCTTTATAAATAATACGATAGTTGGATTTACAATTATCGTTGTCTATGTAGATGATCTGAATATTATTGGAACTCCCAAGAAAATCCAAGAAGCAGTTGATTACCTAAAGGGAGAATTTGAAATGAAGGATCTTGGACAGACCAAATACTGTTTTGGTTTACAAATAGAACACTTGCATAATGGAAAATTTGTACACCAATCAAATTACACAAAAATGGTTTTGAAGCGCTTTTATATGGATAAGGCAAACCCTCTTACTAGCCTCATGATTAATAGATCACTGAATGTTGAAAAAGATTTATTTCGTCCTTGTGAAGAGAACGGAAGGATACTTGGTCCTGAAGTACCATACTTAAGTGCTATTGGAGCCCTCATGTACCTTGCTAATTGTACTAGACCAGATATAACATTTGCTACAAATCTATTGGCAAGATATAGTTTATCTCCATCACGGAGACAATGGAATAGTATCAAGCACATATTTCATTGTCTTCAAGGGACGATCGATTTGAGATTATTTTATCCCAAATGATCAAATGATGAAATAGTTGGTTTTGCAGATGCGGGTTATTTGTCTGATTCTCATAAGGCCAGATCACAGACCGGCTATATCTTCACGATGGGTGGTACTGCAATTTCCTGGCGTTTTTAAAAGCAAACACTAGTTGATATATCGTCAAATCATGCTGAGATGATCGCACTTCATGAAGCCAGTCGAGAGTGTGTATGGCTTCGATCTATGACTCAGCATATTCAAAATGTCAGTAGACTACCTGTCAACAAAGACCCAACAGTATTATTTGAAGACAATGCCGCATGTGTCGCCCAAACTACAGAGGGATACATCAAAAGTGACAGGTTCAAACATATCCTCCCGAAGCTCTTTTTATACACTCAAGAACTAGAAAAGAAGAAAGAGGTCAGCATCCAATATGTTCGATCAAGTGATAATGATGTAGATTTATTTACGAAAGCACTTCCCACTACAACCTTCAGAAAGCATGTTCACAATATTGGGATGCGAAATCTACGAGATTTACAAAGGTGATTTCTCTTGACCCTTATCAGTTCAAGGGGGAGCATATATGGTTGTACTCTTTTTCCCTTTATCATGGTTTTGTCTTATTGGGTTTTCCATGAAAAAGTTTTTAATGAGACAGCCCATGCACATGATTCAAATTTAAGTTGTGTACTCTTTTCCTTAGGTTCGATTTTTTTTTTCCTATTGGGTTTTTCGGTTTAAAGGTTTTTAACGAGACACACCCATCCAGCTTACAGTGCTACGTCCAAGGGGAAGTGTTATGAAACAATTAATGTGGACAATGGACAAAGCACAATAACTACCACACCTATTACCCAAATGTCAAAACCTATGCACAATAATAACAATAATTGTTTTCCCTCTTCGGCTCGGTTATAAATACCGGCCATTGTAAAGTGTTTCGACAGACGAATCCTACATGTCTTAATAAAACTCTCTCTCTCTCTCTCTAATACACTATTTGTCTTCAATTTATGGTTACTTTATAACATAAAAGAAATTTTTGAAAGAAATAATTATTTTGAAAAGAAAAAAAAAAGACTATTATTTACTATTTAGAAATGGGACAAATAGATAAGTAGACGGGGAAGATTGTGGGTCCCCTCATCCTCAGCGATGAAAGAAAAGGCTTTTAACTGTAATGGATAAACCGGTTTTTTTCTGGCGCCTGAAATTTCAATGGCCGTGGCAAACCTCGCCCACCACCATTACCACCGCCAACACTTGTTCATTTCCCCATCAAAGTCCACGTCAACACCACCATGGCTTCCCGGCTCAAACCCTACTTTGAATTTCTCAAAGAGGTCACTCTTTTCACTCATCGCCTGCTCTTCTTCAACCTCGTCCACTCCACCTCCGTCGTCGCCGTCCGAAGTCAGTCCGGAGTCAGCCGAGTCATGCGTCAACTTGGGTCTATCCCTTTTTTCGAATGGCCGGGTACTCTCAATCATCTTTACCGATTTATTATTATGATTCTGTGAATTGGGTTCATTGAATTATGGTAAGACTGGTTTTATTGCACAATTTGGTAAATGAGTTTATGTATGTTTGGGGAAATTTGGTAATGTATCTACTAACTTAATTCTCATTGGCTTTGAAACAATCATGATTCCTTTCCAAGATAATTGAACTAAAATGGAATCAGATTTGTACTAATAGTCTAAAATTCCAAGATTGAAATGACCATTTTTGCTTAACAAATGAGCATTTAGGGTCACCGAGGATCTGAAACTGAATAAGGAGAGGAAAGTGACGGTGAGAATTTTAGTTGGAGATTGTTTGCCACATTTGGTTTTAGCATTATACCTTATAACCTAGTTCTTTTAATTGTAATGGATATGTATTTGTTTAGAGAATTTTGCAGCTTCGCTACATTTCCCTTTCGGTTTCCTTTCCTCCTAGAGATCCAAATAGAGCCTTAGAAGTACCTTTTGGTAAGACCAAAAGAAATTAGGTTATCTCACATGACTTCTAAACAGAGAGCCAGGTTGGTCTGCTCCCCATCAATTACTTACAAGGTAATTTTGTTAGTAGTACTCCCTCCCTCCCTAAATGAGAATCATTTTTAACCATATATACCCTTGATCACTTTATAACTGGTACAACTGAACGCAAGGCTAAAGTAGTTGATTAGGGATGTTCACTAGCCAAGTCGAGTTGAGCTTTGGCTGTAGCTCATAAACTAATAGCAAGTGAAGTCTGATCATGATTTTGTGCAGTTGAGCCCTAGCATGAAGGTTGAACTGACTGAAGCTTCCTCAGATCTCTGGTTCGGTTCTTACTTGCTCTTCCTCTTGCAAGTCTCTTAATCTTCAGTCTCATTGGTCGACGGTATTGAGATGCACTTGCTAGGCTCCACTTGCTCAGCAATAGAGGGTAAGATATCCAATTTTGAAATGAATTGTGCATCAGAGAGATGAGTGATGAAATTATTCCTCCACTATTCGAGAAGAAGTCTGCAATTCAAGAAGTGTTGTGACTGGGCCGAAGAAGAAAGACCAGGAGACCAGAGTGATATTTTGCATAATTGCATCTGAAGCCTAGGTCTGAATTGGCTTCACTACAAGTAAGTTTACAGTAGTATAATGCACATGTAATTGAAAGCACAAGCCAAGCCTTCAGCTAACGCACGAGCCAAACCGAACTCGAGTAGTTCATGAACAAACAAGCCGAGTCATGTTCGGCTCGAGATTTCAGCGAACACTTTTTAGCATTTGAGCTCAACTCAAATGGACACTCAAGCTTTCGCTTGCCGAGCTCTAGCTGTTCAGTCCGTGTAATACCCCTATAGTTGACAATAGTAGTCTTGGTAAATTCCATCATAGATGTGCTAGTTTCTTAAGAAACTAGCACTCATTTAGGGACATAGAAAATAAAAAGAATGACACTCATTTAGAGATAATGGGAGTACGATTTATGTCTAGAATTGGGTTAGCATACAGACGTCATATATAAAGAACATATTATTATGGAAAACCCAGTTACAATGGGTTAAAATTTGTCTTCAGAAATTTGAGAATGAATGTAATTAGTAGTGTACCCAATGTATGTGTGTGAAACTATCACAAGTATTTGTGAAGCACCATAAAGTGATGGATTATTTATTTACTTGGGCCAAACCTTCATTTTGAAGCACTTTGTGATACTTTTCTTTCTTTGTTCTGAATTGTGAACCATCTGCTTCTCCACTGCCCTGTTGCTTCAGAACTGTGGAGTTTGTTACTGAGTTTTTTCAAAGTGTCTTGGGCGATGCCGAGATCAGTTTCTGAGCTCTTCAGGTGCTGGTCTGTTCAGTGCAGTAACAGGAGTAATGGGGCTTGGGAGGCTGCCCCTTTGGCAGTATGTTGGATGATTTGGAAGGAGAGAAATCAACGGGTTTTCGATAACGAGGAAAAGTCGTCCCCTGTTTTGAAGAATTCTCTGCTTTGCACTCTTTTCTCTTGGTGCGTGAGGCTGCGAATTCTTCCCCCGGATCGAAAATGTCTTTTGTAGAATTTGTAAATAGCATATCTTTTGGATAGTTGCTTTTGAGCTTTGTATATTTCCAGTGTACAAAGGACACGTCACATGTTTTGACGCTCTCATTTATATACCCTTTACTTGCCAAAAAAAATAATGTTTTTTAGTATTTCAAAATATTGCTAGTCAAGAAATGAAAATATGCGCTCTTAGCATTTTATTTTGAGATCTAATTACAATTCTTCGGGAATCTAAAGGCTATTTGCCAAAAAGTTTAATACAGTTGTGAAAAAACACTGCAGGTTAATGATGCACTTGTGCAGTTCGAAACAGCCCTTACTCTAAATCCTAATCCGGGGGAGACTCAAGCTGCCCTTTATAACAAAGCCTGCTGTCATGCCTACAGGTAGGATTTTCAAGTTTCTGGTAATTTCGTTCATTGTTTTTCTCTGCGTATAATAGATTAGTAAATATTGACTCACTATCCCTCTAGTTTAGATGAATCAACCTGTTAATTGTGTGAATTGTCAGCTCTTATATGGTTACCACTTACCAGACAGATTGCTGGCCTTGTTAAAGTATGTAAACAAAACCCTGTAAAAGTATGTATAGTTAGATCAATATATGCATCATCGTAAGGTTATTCAAGTTGATGTATACTTCTACTTTCTCTTTCGAGGAAGAGGGGAGGGAAAGAAAGCTGCTCATTGTCTGCGCACTGCTCTTAAGGATTTTGACCTCAAATTTGGAACAATCCTTAATGATCCAGACTTGGCCTCCTTTAGAGCTCTGCCTGAATTTAAAGAACTGCAAGAAGAGGTGTGCTGCTCTCTTTAAATTTCCATTTGTCTTGAGTGTGTTCTAGAACATTTTGTATTACGTTGTTCCATTGAATTGTTAGATCTTTATTTGGGTTTCATTAACATCTTGCTAGAAAAGGCTACAAGGTGGCGTGAAGGTGAAATATGTATTAGAATGTTTCGTCAGACCTTATATGTCATGAGTGTTTTGTGTATCTACAGGCTAGGCTAGGTGGGGAAGATATTGGCTATAGTTTCCGAAGAGACCTTAAACTCATCAGTGAAGTCCAAGCACCGTTTCGTGGGGTTAGAAGATTCTTCTATGTGGCTTTTACAGCAGCCGCAGGAATCTCATTGTTCTTAACTATACCTAGACTTTTTCTTGCAATCGGAGGTGGAGATGGTGCTCCTGATATCCTGCAAACTGCCGGAAATGCTGCAATCAATGTTGGAGGTAAAGAGTCTAATCTACGGATGTTTAATAAACTGATCTTGGCTTAAATTAGGCTTGTTTAAAGCTCAATTGGAGTCGTGTTGGGTTCCAAGCAAGCTTGAACATGATTTCAAGATCAAGGTACAAGTGAGCCGGATCAGGTCAGCACAAATGAGCGTGGTAATCACAAGATTGTACACAATTTATTTGTTTTTAATTGATTTATGGTATAGTTTTTACTTAGGCTTGTCTAAGGTTCGTGCTCGACTACTCATCTGTAGCTCGTTTCGTGCAGTCAAGCCCAAACATAGGCTCCATAGCTCGAGAATTTCTCGAGCTCGGCTAGAGCTTGATTAAAAAACAAAAGAGCCGAGTTTGAACACTAGAAGCTCGTTTGGCTCGACTTGTTAACTGCCCTAGTCTAATCATTTTAGCTTGTATATTGAGCTATCTTTTTTTTTTATATAGGTAAGTGTGTTGGTATGGGGATTGGAACCAAGGACCCCAAGGTCTTTGCCCGAGTGTCCTTGCCATCTCTCTCAGCCCTTGGGGTCAATGTTGAGCTGTCTTATGTTAGAGATGGAGGCTGAGGAACTGAAACTAAGGTTTTAGAGAGATCGATTATAATCCTGAGGAACTGAAACTAGGGTTTTAGAGAGATCGATTGTAATCCTGTATTTGATATTGAAATCAGGGACCCAATCATGCAGCGAGGACAGTCTGTTTTGGCCAAACCTCAATAAACCCTTGTTTTCTTGTGTGTGTTTGATTTATGTTTTCTTTCGTTCTTCATTATTATTTATTCTGCATATAACCGTAACATCTTATACTCTGTAACACTATTGGTGATCAATGCAATTTAAAATTATTACTAATCATCTACTCAAGTATTTTTTTAAGAATGACTAAGCACTGAATTAGCCATCTGCAGGTATTGTAGCCTTTGTGGCATTATTTTTTTGGGAGAACAAGAAAGAGGAGGAACAACTTGCACAAATAGCAAGAAATGAAACCCTATCACGGTTGCCTTTGCGACTTTCGACTAATCGGGTTGTTGAACTTGTGCAATTACGAGACTCTGTGAGGCCTGTTAGTATATAAAACTTTTCCTGGATCTGGTTATTGCTTTTGTATATTGCTTGGATTCTCAATTGTCTGCTATTCCAAAGTACTACAAAAAATTATAATATTGACCAAAATACCGACCTACCATCATCAAACTTTTGTCCCTAGATTGCGGCCGCTTCTGAAAAATCAAATGTATGACCAGGTTTGGCAGGTAAAATACAATTAGGTCGGGTTCGCACAAAATCACAGGGAAAAGAATGTCTCAGTCAGAATCTTCACTTAAAGGCTCATTGCATCGCAAAAATGTTTAGTGGTGTCATCAGCTAACTTGGCGGTTCAAATGGACTGGAACGAGTTGGAGTTCACCAAGACCTCCAATTTGCAGAAGTGGACACTTTTTTCAGAGGCTCAAAAAAGGGATGGGTCCATTTTCTGAAAAAAGTGTCAACCTCAACAATTTAGTGACTTCCTTTCATTAGCCACCATGTGAGCTGATGACATTGTGGTTAAGGAGTAAATATTTCCTCCATTACATCTGCCACCGATTCCAAGTATATTTAGCTTTGATTAGGATTTGCTGTTTTCTAGTTGTTATAGTTCTAGTGGCAAGACATCTGACCTGGATTCTGTTGATTCAGGTTATATTGGCTGGGAAGAAAGAGACCGTCTCTTTGGCCATCCGGAAGGCCGAGAGGTACCGGACTGAGCTCCTTAGACGTGGCATTCTTTTGGTTCCTGTTATTTGGGATGAAGTCAGGGCGCCAAAAACTGAGAAGAAAGGATTTGGCAGTCCTACAAAGGCAGCTGCTACTCTTCCTTCTATAGGGGTAAGATTGAGAAAGTCTCACTAATGATTGTACAGGCTAGATCTCCCTTGGATTAGAAGCTAAGTCCATTTAGTTCTTAAATTATCTCATTGAGAACTTGAAATACTTTTTATGAGGCTGACTATTATTGTACCTAAGATGACAGATATTGATATATGACTTGCTAATAGGACTTCATACTGTAGGGAATCATATTCATGTCAAAATTTGATCAGTTACCTTTTGTTTATTCATTGCCACTATCTGATGGCATCTCACTAGGAAGATTTTGAGAAGCGTGCTCAGTCAATAACTGCACAGTCAAAGTTGAAATCTGAGATTCGGTTCAAGGCGGAAGTGGTTTCACCTATGGAGTGGGAAAGGTTGGTGTTATGCTGTTTTCTGTTTTGCCGCACCTTTTTGAATTGCCCATATTCTTATGTATGATTATGATTATGTTTCTATTCATTAATTTTCAAATGGAATGATAGAAACGTGAATCATTCTTTTTTTTTTTTTTGATAAGTAAAGTATTATATACCAAAGCGCCTAAACAGGAGACGCGACCTTTTTACTATCTCTAAGCATTCACAAACGAAACTAATCTATAGAAAGACTATTAACAAAATCGATACATGACAGGTTGTACATATTGGAAGAATTAGAATCCTCAACCCCCCAAAAGAACAACGTGTGAAGCAGCTCGTCCTTCAACTTGTCCACCGTCCTCTCCTCTTCCTCAAACACCCTTCTATTCCTTTCCCTCCATATGATCCACCAAATACCCAGAGGGACTGCGTGCCAAAAGCTATTCCTTCTTCTTCTCCTCTTGTACAATGACCAGCTCAAAAGGAGATCTTTGACAGATCTCGGCATCACCCAAGCACTAGAAAACAGACTAAGCATTGAATTCCAAAGCATAGTCACAATCCGGCAGTGCAGCAACAAGTGGTTCTCACTTTCATCACATCCTTTGCACATGAAACACCAATTGACGTAGGTCACTCGATGTCTCTGCAAATTATCACCTGTAAGGATGGCTTCTCTAGGGAACACAATCCAAATACTTCTTCAAGGGAACACAATCCTTTCTCTGATAGAGAGAATATGATAGTAGGATCTAACAGAGAAAGTTCTCCTCTTCGAGCCCACCCACACCACCTTATCCTCCCGTTGACTCACCGAGTAAGAGTATAGCTTGGCAAAAAACTGAACACAAGAGTCCATCTCCCAATCCTGAAGATCTCTCTGAAAAATGGGGACTCCATGAGACTTTTCCATCCTCCATACTCAAAATCGAATTAACTAAGCAATCTTTCTCACTTGCTAAGTTAAACAAAGCTGGAAAAGATCTCCATAACTCCATGTCATCACACCATATATCCTTCCAGAATCTAACTTTGGACCCATCACCAACCTCAAAAGAAATATGTCTCTCAAATTGAGCCCAACCCTTCCTAACACCTTTCCAAACCCCCACCCCATAGCAAGAAGAAATATCCTTCGGAAACCACATATGCTCCCCCTCACCATACAAGCTCACCACCGCTCTCCTCCACCAAGCATTCCTATCCACCACAAATCTCCAAAACCTCTTCCCCAAAAGAGCCAAATTGAAAAAATTCAGATTTTTAATACCTAAGCCTCCATTCCTCATGCTATCACAAACTTTCTCCCACCTAACCAAATGTAACTTACGCACCTCCGTTGACCCATCCCACAGGAAATCTCTCTCCAATTTTTCAAGTCTGTTCCGAACCGAAACTGGAAGCACAAATAGAGACATAAAATAGAAAGAGTATTTTTCACTAGAAAGAGTATTTTTCACTAGAGTTAGCCTTCCCCCCTTTGAAAGATACTGTTTCTTCCAGCCTGCCAATCTCCTCTCAAACCTCTCGATGACCGAGATCCAAATTTCTTTACTTTTATGCTTGGCTACTAAGGGCAAGCCAAGATATACCGTCGGGAGACTCCTAATCTTGCAACCAAAAAAATTGGCCAAAGGAGACAAATTAGCCACCACGCCAACCGGAATAATCTCACTCTTTTCGATATTAATTCTCAAGCCCGAGACCGCTTGAAAAAATAGGAACACGAGTCGAAGATAACCTAACGGAACAATGTTAGCCCCACAAAAGACCGTGTCATCTGCAAATAAAAGGTGGGACACTGTCGCCTCCTATCCACTCCCTCTACCCGCACTAAAACCCTTTAAGAAGCCACCCCACACAGCCCTATCCAACATCTTGCTCAAGACCTCCATCACAATGATGAATAAAAATGGAGAGAGAGGATCTCCTTGCCTCAACCCCCTCGAACTAGCAAAAAAGCCAGCAGGCTCACCATTCACCAACACCGAAAATCGCACTGTCGAGATACAAAAAAGAATCTACTTCCGCCACTTACTACCGAACCCCATCCTCTCCAGCAAGTACAAAAGAAAATGCCAGTTGACATGATCTTACGCCTTCACGACGTCTAACTTGCAAATCGACCCCGGGTCTCCACTTCTAAGTCTAGCCTCCACCACCTCATTTGCTATAAAAGAAGCATCCACTATTTGACGATCCCCCACAAAAGCATGTTGGTTTACTGAAATAAGTTTGCTCAACACCTTCCTTAAACGCAAAGATAGCTCCTTAGCAATTAATTTATAAACTCCACCCACTAAACTAATAGGTCTAAAATCACTCAAATCCTTCGCCCCTTTCTTCTTCGGGATTAAAGTAATAAATGACTCATTCAAGCTTTTTTCAAAGCACAAGTTCTCATGGAAATACTGAAACACCCACGTCACATCCACCTTAATAATCTCCCAGCAATGCTGAAAGAAGTCCATAGAAAAACCATTAGGACCCGGCGCTTTTTCACCCCTTAAACCACGAAGGGCTGCCACAACCTCCTTTTCGAAAAAAGAAAGCTCCAAAAAATTGTTGTCATCTACTCCAAGAAGGAATCGAGGTGCTGTTAAACATAGGTCGCCACTCCTCCATTTCAGAGAATAACCGATGATAATACCCCACAATACCTTCCTTAATATCCTTACTAACCATCAACTAAACTCCATCGATCCATAATTCCCTGATCTGGTTCGCAGACTTGTGGGCACTAGCCATTCTATGAAAGAATCTAGTATTTCTATCCCCTTCTTTGAGCCATTGAATTCTAGATTTTTGCTTCCAGCTAATCTCTTCACAAAGCAGCAGCTGATCTAGGTCCTTTTGCAAATTCAGACGAAGCAGCTCTTCTTCCTTGCTCAAATCTCGAACCCCTACTAACCCATCCAAGTTACTGATCCTCTCCTTCATAGAGTTAATCCTTACATCAAGCTTACCAAACACTTCTTTATTCCACACTTTCAAATCCTCTTTAAGCAATTTAAGCTTCCTAGCCAAGATAAAGCTAGGGTCTCCTACAACTGAATACGAAGACCATTTTTCTTTAACCCAATCCGCAGACCCCGGGGTCTTCAGCCACATATTCTCAAATTTAAACGGAGCTTTCCCTTTAAAAAAAAACCCCACACTCAAGAAGCAAAGGAACATGATCGGACATCACTCTAGAAAGACAAGACTGAAGTCACTGAACTGCTCCTGAAAAGTGCTCCTCCCAATCCCCAGAAACGAAGAACCAGTCTATATGCGAAAATTGAGAGTTATTCCCATCTCTAAACCAAGTAAAATCTCCTCTTGTCAAAGATAAATCTACTAATTCCCCTTCATTGATGAAATCATTAAACTCCGACATAGCTCAAGTATAGACTCGGGACCCAGACCGTTCATACGGGAAACGAACCACATTGAAATCACCACCTATACACCAAGGAGCATCCCACTTACGCTTGTCTGATTTGAGTTCCTCCCACAAGATTCTCCTATCCACCGAAGCACACAGACCATAAATGCCTAAGAACACCCACACTATCATTTTCTTCCAACTTCAGTAAATATGAAACAGAGGAAGAGCCCACAACAGAGTCCAACTTTGCAATCCACCTGCGATCCCACATAACTATAACCCCTCCCGCCACCCCCACCGATTCTAAACACTCCCAGTCTAACCACCTACTCCCCCATAAGCTGGAAATCACTTTCCTGTCTACCTTATCCAATTTAGTTTCTACCAGGCAAATAACATGAGGCTTCCACCTCCTAAACGCAGCCTTTATAATACCTCGTTTATCCACATCATTAATACCCCGCACATTCCAAGATAAAATCCGTAAATACATTATCAAACATTTTTTCCCCACGCATCATCCCCCTCTTTCCCCTTTAACTGCTCATAGTTCAGACTACAACACAGATTTTTCAGTTCTCTTTTTCCTCTCTCTAGATTTACAACTTTTCTTGATACTGCCCGCCTCTTTAACATGGTGGTATTTTTGACTCTATCCTTTAACATGGTGGTATTTTTCCCTGCATTTTCTAACATTCTATTATTTGTTTTCAATGCATTCAGGTGGATAAAGGATCAACAGAAGTCTGAAGGAGTCACTCCGGGCGAGGATGTCTACATAATACTGCGTTTGGACGGTCGAGTTCGAAGATCCGGGAAGGTCAGTGGTCATAACAGAGCACATGTGGTCACTTCTTCTATTCATACTTATTTCTTCACTGTAGATGGTCCATATCATTTGCACAGGAAAGCTAATTATGGAGGTAAATAGTAAATACACTTTAGTAATCTGTTTGGCGGCTATGGAAATAACAAGGAAAGTGATTAGTGGACTCCTTAACTTATACCAATAGTTTGGGAACTGCTAATTTGAATTCATAATATACCATTTTTATAGAACTAGGAAGCCATACCCTAGAACAGTGAGGGTACTTAGAAGCAAAGGTTACTCTTTTACCCTCGCATGTTAACCAACTGACATTCTATGTGCTTTTGTTACAGAAACACATGAACTGTTGTTGCTGTTTCTATTTTCAGGGCATGCCTGATTGGCAACAAATTGTGGAGGAGCTGCCACCAATGGAGGCATTGCTAAGCAAACTAGAAAGATAGCATGATCTACTTGGATCATCAAACCGCCGTTCCTATCACAAGATTGACCTCTGTTATCCTCTCATAAACCCCTTCCACCATTCATTGAGCCATGGCAAGTTTGTTCTTTCAAAACTAAAAAGCCGGAAGCTGGTTCTCTAGAACAGATCCAACGGGGCTTGAATATAGTATAGAGGAAACGTATAGACCTTTTTTTCATAAAATATTACAAAGAGTATGTATTGATGTTGTCTCCAGTTCTAGTATACGACCATAAAGAGTTACGAAGATTACTTGCCAAGGATGATGTAACAGTACAAAATAGAAGATAAATAAAAAGGAGAAGGATCGGAAATTTCATTTCCTGTTCCCGTCATTGAATTTGATACAATTTCCATATCAAAAAATATGCTAGTATTACCGCTTACGGTTTTGAGCTAGTATTCTATCAATGCTTATTATCAATTCATGGAATGGGATGGAAAAATCAAAGAGCGACCTATTGGCTATTGCCCCACAAGTTTATATTGTCGGTCTCTTTTCCTTTTTCCCTTAACAGTTAGCAATAAATAGTAAAGCAAAAGGAAATGATCGATCTTCCCCACCCCCAGGTATACCTCTATTCTTCCTCGACCGCATAAAACTCATTGTTTACCAAAAGCCAGCTAGGTCAAGGACGGGATCTAGGAAGCCCTTTTTTCTCCAGAGTTTTCTTGGCCGACCTATTTACGGTTTTGAGAAAGTAAAATTCCACAACATCCACATAGTGAAAGCGGAGCTACGCTTGTGCTTGTGCTTGTGCGTTGGGAACGATTTCGATAGGTAAGGAATAATTTAAATCTATTGGTAAGATATAGTTCTATCTCCATTACGGAGACACTGGAATGGTATCAAACACATATTTCGTTATCTTCAAGGACGATCGATTTGGGATAATAGATTATTTTATCCCAAATGATCAAAGGATTAACTGGTTGGTTTTGCAGATGCGGGTTATTTGTCTGATCCTCATAAGGCTAGATCACAGACCGGCTATGTCTTCACGATGGGTGGTACTGCAATTTCCTGGCGTTCTCAAAAGCAAACGTTAATTGTTATATCGTTAAATCATGCTGAGATGATTACATTTCATGAAGCCAGTCGAGAGTGTGTATGGCTTCGATCTATGATTCAGCATATTCAAAATGTCAATGGACTACTTGTCAACAAAGACCCGACAGTATTATTTGAAGACAATGTCGCATGTGTCGCCCAAAGTAAAGAGGGATACATCAAAAGTGACAGGTCCAAACATATCCCCCGAAGCTTTTTTTATCTTGAAAAGAAGAAAAAGGTCAGCATCTAATATGTTCGATCAAGTGATAATGCTGCAGATTTATTTACAAAGGCACTCCCCACTATAACCTTCAGAAAGCATGTTCACAATATTGGGATGCGAAATCTACGAGATTTACAAAGGTGATTTCTCTTGACCCTTGTCAGTTCAAGGGGGAGCATATATAGATGTATTCTTTTTCCCTTTATCATGGTTTTTTTCCACTGGGTTTTCCATGAAAAGGTTTTTAACGAGACAGCCCATGCACACAATTCAGATTTAAGTTGTGTACGTTTTTCCTTATGTCCGATTTTTTTCCTACTGTGTTTTTCGACTTAAAGGTTTTTAACGAGATACACTTATTAGCCAACTTCCTATGCTATGTTCAAGGGGGAGTGTTATGAAAGTCAAAGCCTATGCACATAGGCATGTGAACATTTGCATTAAATGATGCAATTGTCATTGCAAGTATTTCCTTGTTTGTGTCAAGTATTTCCTTGTTTGTGTCATAAATACAGAAGTATTTCCTTGTACGAAATCCTTTACTCAATATATATATATATATATATATATCTCTCTCTTTCTCTTATATACTCATTGTTTTAATTTGTGGTTACTTTATAACAATTTGAGGATAAAACCATTATACAAGGATTTGGAGTTTTGACTTTTAGAGAGATAAAAAGCTTTTATATACCTTGGTATGGTTTTGACATTTGAGAAAGCATGCATGTCATCTCATAGACTTTGAAACATTATTTCTCTTCTATTTAATTGAACCATTCTTATTTCTATTTTATCTTTTTACTTATACCCTTATATAAGTCTGCTATTTTTTTTCCTTTTGAAACGATTTTAAATTTAATTATCTTTGAATGTGAGATAGAAAATGTAATAGATTCTATTAGTTTTAACACCGTTTAAGGATACATGAGCATTTTTTTTTTTTACTAAAAAAAACCTCAAAACTCAGAGTCAAATTTAATATTTATATAATAAAACCAATATATCATTATCGACGGTAGGTTTTGAAAATGTCATCCATATGTAAATTCTGGACAGCAATGAGAACACAATTGAACACTTTTAAAAGAAATAAAAATGATTACCCTAACAAACTTTATTGAATAATACCAACTCGATCTTCGTCTCCTTGTAATTTAATCTTATTTGGGTTAGGTTTTGTTGTTATTAGAAATTTTGAATACTAAACTACTTTGGTTGAAGGTGGTTGTACTTGTTCATAACCAAGTCTTATATCCCCCCTGCATTAATTACAATAATACCCTCCATCAAAATTATATTTATGATTTAAGTAAAATTATTGGTCATTTGGTATAGTCGGGGTTTATGTTTCAAAGATGATTGAGCTTGGGAATACTATATTGTGGATCTGGGGGTGCGGAGTGCACATTCACATAAGTTTTACGGATGTTAATAATCAAATATTTTGTTTCCTTTCGATTCATCGTTTTCGCAACGAATAACCTTGGCTGGGGTCTCGCTTTAGCAATTATTTGGTGCATGACTACTCGAATTCCAATGGATACAACCTTTTAAAGGAATAAAAGAAAAACTTTGATTATCTGCAAGAAAAGAGAGTTTTTCTTCCATAATCTTTAAATTTTTGTCAAATATATTAAAAACTCCACAAGAAGTCTTCTGGGTGAGTACCACAACAGGAGGACATTGTAATCTTATCCCACAAGAATATTCGTGTAACCTGAGGCATATGATATGGTCAAATAATTCTTATAGAAAAGTGAATTGTGCATAATTCTACAATATATCCAGATTTTGTTTTTCGACATTATTGTAACTCATTTCTCTCCAACAAATTACTCTCTCTTTTCTAAAATGAATTGGAATTGGGGTTTTTATATCCATCTTTAGTTACTATAAAAAACAAACAAAATATTTTTTTGGTTAAGAAAACAAAGAGAGAAGAATAAATCAAAACTAAAGTTCGTTTGAAGAACAGACCTAAAGGCCAAATGGTGTGCTTGTCATTAGGGCTTTTAGTTTGATTTTTATTTTGTAATAATTAAAGAAAAAATAGAGAAAACCAGTAGAATTAAGGAAAGAAAAAGGGTGAATTACCCAAATCATCCCTGTACTTTTACCACTTTTTTTAACTTTGTCCTTGTAAAAAAAATCAAGCCTTATTGATCCTTGTACAAAAAGTTTTAACACAATTGGTCCTTTCGTTCAATCTCATTAGTTTTTTCCGTTAGGTCAACGCATATGCGTCTCACATGATTATTATCAGGGGTAAAATAGTCCTTTTATCTATAAAAAGTACAAGAACTAGTTGGGTACAATGCTCTTCTCTTTCTCTGCATCTGGCTCGTCATGGAGAACAAACCTTATATGTTAGATTTAAAAATTATTCATTAACACTTTATATTAATGAATACAATTTATAAATTTATGTTCTGATTTTTATGATTTGCTTGCTCAATTAAGTGGAATTGGTCTTTGAAGTAGTAAGATGGGTAAATAGTTATTAAGATTGGTTAGAGCGGTTGACTCCTTTTTTTTGTTGCTAGCATGACAGAGTCTTCGTGTCCTCCTGAATGAGATGACGAGATTGATAAATCTTGGAACTTGGAAGCAACTTAATTTTATTTAGCAAACACCATAAACGACATAGCTACTCATGTGGACACAAATCCATGTTTATCATTATGAACTATATTCAAGTAGGGTGTACTGAAAAAAATAAAAAAAATTAATTTGAAATAGTTTAATTGTCGTGAATGAATTTGACGGCGGTGCTCTCTCTCTCTCTACACACACACACATACACACAAACACAAAGCCAGAAAAAGGAGGGTACTCAAGTTTTCCATGGCAGAGTCTTCGTGCCCATGTTTTCCATGACAGAGTCTTCCACGCTAACATCGAATCTTGAAACCCGAATTGATAATCATCTCGAGGGCAGATCTAGATTAGAGCAGGGGCGGCAACTACAGTTGCGTTTGACCAGAGTGAAAGGAGGTCGACGGTTATGGTGGGCGTTGTGCTATAAACTGATGGAGCTGGAGCGAACAAAGAGAGAGATGAGGGATGTCGAAGAAGACATGACTGGAGTTGATCGGAGATGGAGAAGAGAGATCAGAGAAGACTAATGTTGCCATTGGCGGACACAAGGCAAAGTGTATGGGGGCAATTGCCCCCACTTGGGGTTTTTTTTGTGAAGGAAATTTTTTAAAAAAAAACAATAATATGTTATATTATACATTTTGCCCCCATCTGAATCAAATTTTTATAATTTGCCCCCACCTAAATAAAAAACAAATTATAATTGTGATTTAATTTTTTTAAAAAATTAATAACCCTTATTTTAAAATAGCCCTAATTTGAAATAATCATAATTTTGAAATAGTCCTAATTGAGTATTTAACTTATGTAATTGTTGTGAATTGTGATTTATGAATTTGTGATAGATGATATATTGATATTATGATAATATTGTTTTATTTCATAAATTTGTGTGTTCAATATCTTATTAGGAAATGTATATTTATTTAATCTGAAATTAGAGCATTTTAATTTAGAGGTTGAAGTAGTTAATTTATGAGATTTTTTTTTATTTGTGTAGATTTCCAAATTGTGGTTGATTTGAAAAAAATTGGTTTTAGTGATTATGAAGAAAGTTTTTAAACGAAAACCAAATTTGTGATCAATTTATAAATGATTGTCTTGTATTTACTATTGAAAAATATTTGCTTAGGAACATTACAAATGATGATGTAATTAAACGATTTCAAAGTATGAAAACTAGGGGTGGAATCGGGACGAGACCCGTCTCGATACCCCTCATCCCGATCCCGTCTCGATATAATTTGGGATTTCAATTTCCTTCCCGATCTCGTCCCGAGAAGTGTCGGGACCCGATGAATCGGGATCCCGATCAGTTCGGGATAATATTTATGAACAATATTTTCTGACACTAAAATATTTTTAAAATGTCTCCATCATGATTAAGATTTCAGACTGTATATTTACAAGTATACTTGAATATTTACTTAATAGTGTATATTGTTGAATCTGTCATTATGAACTAAATGCACCCCTAACTCGCAGGAGAGGAGCTACACTAACTGCAGAAACGTGATAGACAAAAATAAAACCACAACATCATTAAGTAATTTTATTAAACACAAAACAGACATTGTTTAACACTCACAATATTTATAAAAAAAAATAAAAAATAAAAAATAGTCGGGACGGGTTGGGATTCGGGAATCCGACGGGATTGATAGTCGGAACGGGTCGGAAATCCCGACGGGATTGATAATTATCCCGAATACCGTCCCGAAATAAGTCGGGACGGAAAAAATCCTGACAAAATCGGGATTGGGATTTGTCGGGACGGGTCGGGAAAAACGGGATTTTTGCCAGCCCTAATGAAAACGCGTAGGGGATAGTTATGATTTGTAACTTTATTAAATTTGTGCACCCGGTTGGAAAAAATTCATGCGTCCGCCACTGACTGTTGCCGATTCTGCATATGAAAGCAAGGGCGACGGCTGATGGCAAATTTGGACTGGAGCAGAGGCGACGGCTGCAGTTGGCCAGAGTGGAAGGAGACCAGCGACTATGGTAGACGTTGTGCTGGAAACGGAGGGAGCTAGAGCGAATTGAGAGGAAGAAAAGGGATGGGCAACATCCACCATAGTCGTCGCCATATTTGCCCCTCCCTTCTATTTCTCTTAATTCGCTCCAGCTCCTTTCGTTTCCAGTGCAACGTCCACCATAGTCGCTAGTCTCCTTCCACTCCAATCGAACGCAACTGCAGTCGCCGCCCCTACTGCAGTCCAGATCTATCATCAACCGTCGCCCTTGCTTTCATACGCAGCAGCTCCAGCTCCAATAGTCTTCTTCGATCTCCCTTCTCCATGGTGAACGGAAAGATCAATTGCGTCACAAGCTTTAGTGAAAGGACGATTTTTCGGATTTTATGACGAATTTGAAAAATAGTGGTAAAGTGCTGGGACGATATGGGTAATTCCCAAAGAAAAAATCAAACTCAAAATTGTAAAACGAGGTTAGAATATCAATTTTCATAATTTTAGGCCCGCATACTTTTAAAAACTCCGCCACGGGTTTATTTGGGGAAGAGACCGGGGCTCCAGCAATCAACACGTGGGTGGTGGGTGACCCATTTGGAAATGTTTAGCGACATTGTGTCTCTATTTGAGTTTCCATTGATTTTGGAAATCGGATCATTGAGAGTGGATTTCCTCAAGAAATTTTTATTTACAATATTTTTAAATATCTTGTCATGTGATAACCAAAGCCTGAATTCGCCTCTGGAACTCTCTCGATTTGAATCCCACTTTTTGCTCCATTTTATATGTAACAATCTTTTTTTCCGAATCCGACTTGAATTTGAACCAATCTCTATGAGATTATGCCATGTCGACTGTCGAGTAGGATGTTAGAAAATAATAAATACTAATTAAAGATGGGAATGTTAAATAAACTTCAAAAGCTCGGGTTCTTGTTTTCCATGCTCGTTCTTAACGGAACAAAGATATGCATGTACGGAGAAAGTTTTAATAGTAATTTATCTCGCTAACAATTGATGGTTACTATTATATTATTTATTAGATAAAAAATTAAAGGTTGCAATTTATTTATTAGTTGAATAATACAATTAATTCCCCTAAAAAAAATACAAACTATTAACCATCACTTTAGTCAGGTAGTGCAATGAAAACTCTTTTATACTTGTGTGTGTATATATATTCAACTCAAGTTTAGTCTTAATCACTTGGAGCATCTTTTTTTACCATTCGATTCTTCCAAAGATCTTCGAAATATTACTAGTTTATATTTTAAAAAAAATATCCAATATACATTAATTTTTTAGTATTGCTATAGTCTTATAGAGTATACTCCCTCCGTTCCTAAATTATTGTCCGGGTTGATCTGGTGCACAGATTAAGAAAAAACAATTGACTTGATTATTTATATTGGTTTAATGTGTAGTTTCCTTTAAAGCCCATGTATATGTGACTCATAATTAAAGTAAGGTGAAAAAGTAAGGGTAAAGTAGTAAAAATGATGTTCTAAAAAGGTAAGTTTCAAAGTGAACAATTATTTTAAAACGGACGAAAAAGGAAAAGAAGACGATAATTTAGGGACGGATGAGTATATCTTTTTCGTATGTCATTTATGTATTTGTGAGCCAATTTGGTAGCAAATGCAATTGTAAGCTGTCATTTCGTTATCACCAAAAATATTGAGAATCGTTTATTATTATTATTTTAATTTCTTGGGAAAAGAAGGTTGTTTTGAATGATCAACATTTTCATTATTTAATAATAATATGAGATGCCTAAAGTATGTGCAACTAACTAAACGAAGGTTGGAATGGGCCCAAACTCAAACTCATCCAAGAACACCTACTTTAGTACTTTTCCTTTTCCATTTTTGGATTCAAAAATAAATCCAATCATACAAAAGCTTTGGTAATTATAATAAACAAGTAACTCCCCAAAAAAAACATATTCCTATATAAAAAGCTAAAGCTTCGTGATCTTTGACAATTCCACGTAGAATTGTTTACTAGAATTCTAAATTTATAAAACGAAACTTCAAAGAGTCTTTCGGTTTTGAAATTCTTTACTTAATGGTGTGGAATTCAATTTATGGAATCAAAATATTTAGAATTTCAATTCATATCCTTTTTCTTTTTTTTCTTTTTTTTTTTGCATCCAAACAACAAAATTTGGCATTGAAACCAATTCCAATTATTAGCATTGGAATTATAATTATAAATATATTCTTTTAGTTATAAAAATGTAATAAAGTGTTTAAATAGTAAGAGTTGGTTTGGTCGTCAAGAACTCAATTTATTTTTTAAGTTAAATTGTCGTTAGAATATGACAAGGTATAACAAGGAGGTCTGGTAGTGTAACATGTCAATTTTGTGAATAACATAACATTAACATTATAAAGTATTATCGTGTTCAAAAAGCATGCTTATTAATTTTTTTTCTCAAATAAAAAAACTCTTAACCATTCTTTGACCTACATAGGAAGTAGCATTCTACTTTTGAACCGAAATCGTTGATTTTTTTTTCTTTCCTTCTAAGGGTAAGGGGCATGGGAAAGAATCGAACATGAAACCTCATATTTTATGAAGACCTTATATTTTAGAACAAATAAAAAAGAAAAAAATGACAATTATTTAGAAATTGAGGGAGTACTAGATAACTCTTGTACCATACAAAATAATACCGCATTCGTTCCGGATAAAGAGTTCACTATTCCATTTTAAAATATTTTACCTAAAGAGTTTATTTTCAAAAATTAAAATATAAATGTCATTTTATTGCTAAATGTCATTTTTTAAAAAAAAAAAATTCGAAGACTTTTTGCCCTCGGATGGAGTAATATTTTTGATTTTGTCAAAATGGATCTTTCACTTTTAACCGAAGGCATTTACCATGATGTAATAGCTTAACCCAAACTAGAATGCGGTAGGTTGTCACTTCGTGTTAAATATTTTCATGCCATAAATAAATAATAAATATGAACATTCCAATTACATTACAATAAACAAAATAGAAAGTTGAAAAAAGTAGTGGCGATAACGTAAATAACGTGAAAAACCAATGCCATTTTCCTAAATCTAAAACTACTTAAAATGGCCTGCAGCCCGCCCGCTCTCTTGTCTTGCTAAACCAAACATAAGAAAAAGTCTTTTATTCCAACGGAGAAGAAAACCCTGCCGAACAACAACAATGGCGCATTCCTCTCTCCTCAACCTCATAGCGATCTCCGCCGTGTTCTTCACCATCATTGCCTTCACAATATCTCCGTACACCGTCGAGGCTAGTGGCATCGGCGTCAGCGACCAGTTCGGCTGGATGTCAACGAAACCGGCCTGCACGGGGTCAATTGCAGAGTGCATGGCCGGCGGTGAATTCGAGATGGATTCGGAGAGTACCAGGCGCATATTAGCGACTTCCAACTACATAAGCTACGGCGCACTGCAGGGGAACACTGTTCCGTGCTCGCAGAGAGGTGCGTCGTACTACAATTGCCAGTCCGGTGGTCAGGCTAATCCGTACCAGCGCGGTTGCAGCACAATTACTCGTTGTCAGCGTTGATTCTCTCTCTCTCTCTCTCTCTCTCTCTAGTTTGATTTGATTTGCATGAATGATAACAATATGATTGTGTATGGTGTTAATTAATGAGTTAGTTGAACTGAACATTTGGTTTATATGATCATGATACCTTGATTATACCGATTTATTGCTTTTAATTTTGTAATTTGAATTTGTGGGGGTGCCAATAATCATGTGTAAAGTCTCTAGCAACTTGGAAGTTGGAGGATTGTTATACTGCTACTGCATACAGTTTTGGTTTCAATTGTATATAGTTTATCATCTCTCTCTCTCTCTCTCTGGTACGTTGAACATCAGTTCAATTTATCTAAGACCACAATTTCACTCCATTAACCAGTTAATTTTAAAATATTTTAGTTACTAGCTTCTAACTATTTCTATTTGGTTTGGGATGCTATATTTGATGGTTCAGGTAACCTTCTTTTTTCTACTTCTTTTCCCCTAGCAATTATTCCCCCCCCCCCTTAAGATGGGTTTATGATTATATATTTATTTTAATTTATGAAAAGTGTCTATAGAGTGAGAGAGAAAGAGAGAGGTGAATTGGATCACTCAAAGCATTGTTTTATTTGCAAGAAAAGTAGAGTAGATGTAAGCACCCACCCCACAACCGGAAGGAAGACCAACAAGAATCTAATCTCTATGATTTCTTGCTTTTAGAATAATAAATAAATAAATATGTATATGTATATGATTAGATGATTGTGATTTTGTTGGTAAGAAGAAGTTTGTTGGAAGGGGTCAGACCTTTATCTTTGTTGTTTTTAAGAGAATCTTTTATCCATCCTTCCAAGTTATTAGTTTATAAATTTTTTTATATAAATTTTTTCCTCACTATACATAAACTTATAAATGTTTATAGTATGAGTCACTACTAAATATTTTATCCTTTTACATTATATATTTATTTTCAAAAATAAATATATATTTTTTAAAACATAAAAATTTAAATAAAAATATATTATGTTCAACAAATAATTTATCCATTTATTTAATTTTATCCTTCCAAAAAATATCTTTATTTATAAATATTTATTATTATTAGTAATTCAAAATACCGAAGCAACAGTATAAATTTTATTGAACTAAAATCAATATAGACATTATTAGTAATCTTAAAAAACAAATAAAACAAACAAACAAATAACATGACAAGAATGGACCGTCCATGACCTTGAAGCTTTTAATAGTTTGAAGTGGTAAACTGAACTTGCCCAATGATGATAAAACTTTTATAACATCGAGGCATTGGAGTTGCTCTAAGCCGGGGATTAAAGAAAGTACTAGTACAAAATTGTAATGATACATACTCGTATCAATTAAATTAATTGAAGTTTGTGGAAGGAATACCAAAGCCTTGAGAGTTGAGTTCCTTGCAAATGGCAATTGCATCGGATTGATTGATTGATAGATATAATAAAAGCATTTGACCGCAGGTGTGTGGGGACTGGGGACCAGAGAAAGGTAACATGCGTTACTACGATTACCAACAATTCGAATCCAACGTTAACAATGGAATAGTAAAAAGAAAAGGGAAAGCTTAATCCATTGAATTCAAATTATTATTTTTTTAAATCTTTTGACCACTTGCATTTCCTATTGAGTACTTGTAATTCTTCATATATTTTACTGTTTATCTTTTACGGCTAGTCACACTTAAATTTTAATTTTTGAGCAAGTATTCATCCCTTCTTTTTCTTTTAAGCAAGTACAACTAACTTAGTGCATCTGTCTCTGGGTCTGTATTCTGTAATGTAACCATCAACTATCTACTGTATTTACTACAATTGTCAAACAGTGGGAGAGGGTTGCTAGTTGCTACCACGAATACTTCAAAAAATACTACATTATCAAGCCGACGTACTCTCCGCCTATTCGATCAAATTAAGTTTAAAATGCACACAAGTCGGAGGGGCATTTACACAAATGGCCAAGTCAAAGATGACTTGGTCATTTATAATCTCACTTAAAAAAATATATACTTTTATAGCCACTTTAATCTAAAAATGCCATCAATACCCTTTCCCTACCATTTGCGTTAATGGCGTCGCCGGTGACTGCGTTTATGGTGGAACAGAGGGAGAGAGCTATTGCGATGGGGATCTTGGCCAGAGATGGAGGCTAGGGCGGGATCTTGGTCGGAGATGAAGGCTGGGGATGAAAAAGACGAAGATGAAGATGAACCAGACGCCGGACGCCGAACGCCGGACGAAGATGAACATCATTGTCGCCGGAGAAGACGAAGATGAAACCACAGTGGTCGACTAGACGACCACAATGGTCGACTAGACGACCACCTAGTCGACCAGGGACAGTTTCGTAAGATCTCTTTTTTGGTTAGTCAAAGGCTATATATGTTTATCAATCGGGTCAAATGGCTGTATTTGATAAATGCCACCAAGGGGGGAGAGAGCTCCAAGAAGCAAAAAAAAAACACTTGAACCAACTACCGTTGACTAGAGCTAGACCATACTCGGCTGACGTGTCTCCAGTTCATAACCAACATTAGATGTAGAATCAGACCCCTGTCAGCTTTCCTTAAATCATTCTTCTTTACTTCACATATCATAAATAAAAATTAATACGAAATGCTCGTTATGTATTCAACAATAATAGGTCCCATCTCATGCTTTTCAAACCACCGTGGATTGAAATCTTATCTTATGTACTAAAACTACATAACACCAAACCAAATGAGGACTTAAGAGGTGTGTACTCTTCTGTTCCAGGCTTCATCTCATTAGGAGATGCCCCATTGCCCTTTGGCTATGTCAATGGTTTGAGTATCTACATTCATAGCCTGCCTGCTATCCCCTCTAAATCTGCCCATAACATATCCATTAAGAAGCACACACAAAAAAAAAAACAAAAACAAAAACAAAAGGAAACTGGAGTAAATTTTTATTCAAGGGTAATTCAGTATTGATGCAATCTTTTCAGTACCTTACCTCCTTGGCAGCCATCACCAGCAAGGGGGATGCATTGACAACTGAGCAAGGCAAGTACTTCTATCCCTCAGATCATACTACCATGATTACATCTCAGGGAAGCAAATGTCAGTGCCTTACCACAATGGTTATTTACAGTAACTGCACATACTAATAGCAGCACATGGCATAAGCAGCAAGACAAAACAACTCAGCCAAACCCCCAGCATTTCCAGTTATAAACACAGTATGATCACTTCAATGAACAAGTGCAGGTTCATATGTGAAATGCCCAACTCAATACGACCATAAAAACAAGCAAAAAAGAACCAAAACTGCAAGAAATATCCTACAAAATCATACCTAGACGGAACCAATGATAGATAGATAACATTCAATATCCGAAGCCAATATGCAACCATGAGAAAGAAACATTGTATTAATCAATCACATCAGTGTAGTAATGCACTAAATATCTCATAGGCTCTAATCAGAACCTTCCTCTGGCTTTACGTCGTCAGGCTTCTTAGATGGTGCCAACGGAGATGGAGACCCCTCAGCTCCCATTTCTGTCCTGAGGTCATTGATACTCTGCTCCAACTCATTTATTCGGCCTCCCATCTCATCAAGTACATTGCCGTTAAGGGAACTTATTCTTATTGCAATAAATGTTCAATTGTATACGAGAAGAGCAAATGTGAGTTTCAAAATAGTTTTCACAGAACAGTTCATTGGCTAGGGAATGAGCAACAGTCACCAATTGCTATTCTTTTTCCAATAAGAAAGAACGCTTTTTTTTATAGGTAAGAAAGAAGGTTTTATTAAAAGAGGAACATTATTAGCCTATACTTCCTATTTGCAGGGTCAAAAGTTCAAAACCACAGATGAACCAATTCGAATTCAATCTCAAATATGCTTTTGGACATGCAATGAATACTCTTTTGTCTCAATTTACAAGATTATTACGAAACCTTATGTTAGTTGGGTATTTGACTATTTGACTATTGAAAGTAAAATTATAGGAAAAGGATATTCTTTGACACAATAGATTCAGACATGGTCTGGAACCTGGCTTGCTGCAAAAAAAGAACATGGTATAAATAACAATTCTACTTCTACAAAACATAGAACTGCATTACCATTTACCACGCACCATCTGTTGTAGAAGGGTTTGTACCTGGAAAAACAATGAAGAACCATTAGTAAGTTGAGCCGTTACCACATCACCACAAGTTAGGAATCAAACTCCTATATGAGGGCAACCAATCTACCCACCCAAATCCAATATTTGTTTTCTTGCAACTTGCATGACGAATTGGTAGATACAGGGAAAACAGTAACTTATTACTGACTTACATGAGCATTCACGAACAATATGCCCAAGTACAGATAAAAAACGAGGATACGCCCAGAATTACTTGAGCTCAATAATCTATTATTACATGCTTAGAGCTAAACCAAGAAACAGAACCTACAAACCAAGAAACTTACAAATTGTGTCATATCAGCAGTGCTTTGCTTTCCCTCTCCTGAATCTTGTGCATCCTGCAAGAAAAAGCAGTCAAGCCGTTGGCATCATGAAATAATGTTCATCCAAATATCATAATTTGAGGTACAACTTATGATCAACTAAAATG
This sequence comes from Codonopsis lanceolata, assembly GCA_013146195.2. Lineage (NCBI taxonomy): Eukaryota > Viridiplantae > Streptophyta > Magnoliopsida > Asterales > Campanulaceae > Codonopsis > Codonopsis lanceolata. The sequence goes on from CM028382.1 coordinate 113,326,048, forward strand.
AAGAATTTTTACTCAGGGCATAGAAATCCATGTCATGTTGTGAAACTTATAAAAAACCCAGTCTTATGCATGCGCGGTACAATCATGGTTGTTAATTATCACATTGTGCACTCTTTCTATTTCCCTATTCCTCACTCTGAAAATTGAGACCACAACTCCTCATTCAAGGTTTTTTCCAATGCATCGGGAGTATGGAAACAAAAAGCAGCTGCTGCATTGCGAATACGGTAAGTGCCTTAAACAGTTCAACATGTTATTACAGGTCATGAGGCAAAGTTACTCAACCATTGAACCTCAATTTACCCATTTGAGGCAATCAGAAACATATTCCCTCCTAACTCTGGTGCTAAAAAATCCATATGCAGTATTATTGTCTGCACCAAAGTGCATGATCAAGCCTCTAAAACTCCATCATATAAACCAGTGAGATTGGGTTGTTATACACATGACGGATGATGGATAAAAAAAAAAGATGGAACCATATATACATCAAACATTTTGGCTGTCAGCATAAGGTGGAAAAGAAAGGGAGGAACAAGAAAAATGATGCCAGTTGAGAAAGAAAAACCCAAGCAAATAAAGCTTTAAAAAAAGGATCAACCCAGTATGAACAAAGCAATGAACAGATTATCAAACATAATAAAACAAATGATTATCTCCACTCCATTTTGAATATTACATAAACTCGCGTAAATCGGTTTGCCCAGCCACATTTCACATGAAGCAATTTAGTCTAAATGCAACAATAAATTACGGACAAACTTTAATCTCAAAAATGTCACCGCAGTTCTGTACAAAGCAATGTAGCCTAGAAGCAAAACCTAAATCACGGACAAAATTTAACATAAACACGACAAAACATTTGAACAAAAAAAAAGTTCAGAGATGCAAATCAAAAGATATAAACCGCGGCTCGATGAGCAACATATAAATTTCAATCAAATGGAAACGAGTTTTACTGAAACCCTAGAAAAGTAAAAACACCGCGTTACAAATTCAAAAGAACTATGGAAAATTCGACCGCGGAAATGAAAAACAAGGCAGATCGATTCAAAGAGTTTCCAGTAAGAAATGCAAGAAAATCGCATACCATTTTCTCTGGAAAATCAGTTCGTGTTCGTTCTCTGTTTAGCCTGTCCGATCCGTCTCCCTCTTCTGTGTTTCGGTAGTGAATTGTGCGGAACGGAGCGGAGATCATTTGTTTTAGGGAAAATTACACAATTGGTCCTTGTAGTTTTTGATTTTTTTGCTTTTCGTCACTGTACAAAAATTCGTTTGCCAGTGGTCCTCATACAAACCAATTTCAACAAAATTGGTCATTCCGTCTACTTCCGTTATTTTTTGGTCGTTAAGTTAATACATGCATCTCACGTGCATTTTTAACAGGGTAATACAGCCATTTCGCCTTTAAAAGTTCAGGGACTAACTGTGTAGCTAGGTGGAAAAAATTATTGTCCTCTCTCATACACATACACACACACATACATTTACCAAAAAGCTTGAAAGATATCACTTCTAGATGTTCCCACATAAAACAAAAGTTATCAATCTCATTCAGCATGTCTAGTGGAGCCGATGGCCTTGATTTCTTCTGTAGCACCCAAGCTAAAATGACCATGAAATCTAACTCCATTCAAGAACTGGATAGAACCTGAAATTTGATAGCCAAAACTGCTGGAATCAACTAACCCTTAATTTCCCCCCAAAATCCTTACCACATGCCCCGTCGTCCCTTAAAAACCCACAAATACCAGCAAGCTTTCCAAAAGGTCACCAATCCTAATTAAATTTCAAAGACCCAGTTGGTGGAAAAAAAATTATTGACAAAAATTCGTACACAATTTTTCTCCTTTATCTCTCTCCCTTTCTCTCTCTTCTCCACTCTTTACAAGCCCACTCCACCCATGAACAACACAAACAGTCGACATCGATGGCCATTTTTCCCATTGGCACCGACGAGACGGCGACAGAGCTGAAGAACGCAAAGGTCGGAAACGAGGACGTGATATCCAGGGATTTTCTTGAGTTGAGACCAGACTCTTTCTTTATCTCTCTTCTTGCACTAGATCACTCACACGTAAGTTCTTTTTGGATTTGAGAACTAAATTTTGTTGGGTTTCAAAGAAGTGGGTGTTGTTAGTAACTGAATTTTGTGAATGTGTTGTGTGTGTGTGAGCGCTGGAAATCGAGGGAGGAAGGAGACGGCGAACAGTGAAATTTTAAAAGACCCATGAAGTAATTTTCAATTTTAGGTTTTTTTGGGTTTTATTATTAAGAACTATGGTTGTGGTTTGGTGGCAGCCATGGTGGAATGTAAGAGAATGAGGTGGGGAATGGAGGAGAAAGGGTTTATATTTAATTTAGCTAATTTTATTTATATCCCAAGATTGGTCCCTATACTTTTCAAGATTAAATGTCTATTTTACCCTTTCCCAAATATATGTGTGATACACATGAGCGTAGTTAACGGATAAAATTGGACAGAGGGACCATTTGTGTTAATGTTCTAAGTTTAGGAACCATTTGTGAGGTACATGGACGAAAAGCCAAAAACAGAAAAACTACATGGACGAATTGTGTACTTTGCCCTTTCTTTTATCAATTGCTCCATTCTCTTTTTGCCCCCAGGAGTTTGATTTTATTAACTATCCTCATTCCACACCTCCAAGGTTCCAATTCAAAAAAAATTGGTACATAACTCAGTGAGATTTACAACCTACTATCGGAATTATTATTATTTTTGGGTAAATGGGAGTGCTGAGGCCCGAAAAACAATAAAATAAAATAACGATATTTAAGGTCTAACGAATCACTAGCTAGACTGAAGTAAATGTCCAAAAACTATCCTAATGTATTACAATTAAGCTTTTGATCATCCAAATGTATTATACTCTCTTGTTCTGACAAAGAGTTCACTATTTTTTATATTTTTTTAGATGTTTCAATTAAAAAATTCAATTTCAAAAATTATGCCTATAATATTTATAATTTTTCAATGTTGTCCTTCATATGTGAAAGAAACATGTTGTATATAGTCAAACATTTTTGTAATTATAACTAACTCTAATGGTACTTATATATTTTTTAATTATCAAAATTTTCAAACATAGTAACATTTAGTGGTACTTCAAACATAGTAAAATTTTCAAACATAGTAACTAACTAATTCTATTAGTACTTGTGTATCTTTTAATTCTTGGATGTGTATAACTATCCTCGTCTCCCCATAGTAACATTTAGTTATTTGAGATTATTAATCACTCTATTCCATACACATAATCTACTAATATACAAGGATACTTTTGTCAAACAAAGATAAAATAATGTTCCACTAATATAGGAGCCACCAGGGTTTTTAGTCATTCAACATAGTGATATTATTGTTACAACTAAAGTATTTAGAAAATAATTTTAACTTTTAAATGTACGATAGTTCAAAGTAATCGATATAGCCCTTAGCTCTCAGTCGGAGAATGCCATTTCCAGCTACATTTCTGACACTTGCCCCGTAGAAGGGCTATTCAGTGGCTCCATAGGGGCTACGGTACTCGGAAATAGATTCTATGGAACTAGGTAGTCAAGAGAAAAGCACAAAAGACTTGTGCATCCCCTAGTTTCCTAGAAAAACTTTACTTGTGAAAAAGGCTCTCTTATGGTACTCAAATTTGTGTAATGTGATCTTGATCGATAGACTTCGTGAGACAAATCGTTCATCAGATATTAATAGATTCTATGATTAATGTCACCAGTAGTTCATGTAGTTTTTGACTATCTAGTGCTATCACTGATTTGCAAAAATGAAATTTTAGTTCAAAGTAGGATTTTCCAGTACATTGGTAGTCCCTCCATTAGATGTCGTTAATTGATCCACCGTTAAGTGACCATGCGCAATACGTGAGATTTTTTAAGGGTAAAAAAGTCATTCAAAGTAAGAGGTTGTCTATAAATCGGAAACTTTGAAGGGTATTATTGTCCAAACACTATTTCTATCATGAATTGACAAGTACCTATTTTTCTCATCCCCTAAATATACAAGGGCAATTATGTAATTATCTAACTGATAGAAAATTATCACCAACCATCATAGTCTTCTCCTGCAACGGTTGGGTGGCGACCAACTATGGAATCAATTTAGGGTCACTAACCGGGTAAAAAGAAAAAAATGAAGAGTAGAAGCTTTGTCAAATCTGAAAATATCAAACCTAAATCTTCTAATTTTGAATTGCGATTTACTAACTTCTTTTGATAAATTTGTTGGATTTTATTTTAACTCCTTTTGCGAATTGCGAGATGACCTCTATCATATTAAATTAGTTTAACAAACATAATCAAACCAATTTTGAAGTAATTTTTCTCAATACTTCGCAAAGAAATACAATTCTCGTCGACCATCGCGAGAGAGAAAGGCAAAGAGAGAGAGAGAGAAAAACCGGCCATGCTCCCAGAACAAATGTGCAATTACCCGACGTTAAGGCACTAATTTTATTTGGTTAAGCATACATCCTCGGTGACCGCAAAACTTGGAGTATTTTTTGGTAACTCTTTCGCTTCTTATTGGTGCAGGTAGGTTCGACAATTACAACCCAAAACTTGTTAACCTATCCAGCCCGACCTAAAAATTACCCGACCCAATCAACTAGTTAATATTTTTTGGTCGAAACAGGTAACTCATTTCAAATAGAAAAAATATTAACTGATTGAGTTGGATCGTGTTAATGCGGGTTGAACTCATTACCCTTATTGGTCCGATAGTTTTTACTCTACAAACATATGATTTTTGGGGGAAAACGGGTTAAAACGGGTCGACCTGTTTTAACTCAACTCATTTTCGACGAGTTTGATATTTGGGTTCTAAATTCTAATGGTTTCTGACCCGTTACCAACTCAACTCAACTCATACCCGAAACAGCTCACCTAATTGCCAAGCATAGGTGTAGGTGCCAATCCGGAGATAGGACCAAGAGGAATGATTTCTGAGTTTATGGTTGAGAGAGAGGGAGATAAATTTAAGAAGGCAAAAACTTGGGTAAAACGGTCTTACAGATATTTTTTGTAAGACAGATCTTCTTTATCCGACCCACTGTGTGTTAGTAGATTTAGCTATAAGTGAGTGAAGTTTCGTCTTACAAATATGAATCCGTAGGACGGTCTTATAAGAGACTCGTTTAAGAAAAGAGACTGAAGATAATGGGGAAGAGAGAGAAAATTTAGGAAGGAGGAAAAAGATGATGGGGACGGGATAATGAGTCTGGACATGATATGTTTGGTATGGTGGAGGAAGTGGGGGATTGGATAGAGAAAAAAATTAAATCAAATTCAATCAAATGGAAACAATATATATATATATTCGAGTGGATTATACGAGATTGGAGAGGAAAAAGTCATCTCTTATTAAAATGACTTTTTTGCCCAAAAAAAATCTCACGTGTTGGCACATGATCACTTAAAAGTGGATCAGTCAATGACATCTAATGGAAGGACCACTAATGATCAATGAAAAAAAAAATCCTACTTTTGATTCAAATTTTCGTTTTTTCAGATTAGAGACTAGCGCTAGAAAGTCGAAAAGTACAAAAACTACCGGTGACATTAACCCTAGATTCTATAATTCATGCTTCAAGTTAGAATATTTTTCTAGATCCAAAAAATAAAAAATAAAAACACTCGTTATCTCCCTCAACAAAAGAGACCCTTGTTGACTTTACCCAGGTTATAAGAAAGTAGTTGGCTTTATAAAAAAAATTACTTCCCAAAGGGTGTGTTTTGCTACACTAATTCAATGGTTTTGAATTTGAGCCTCCCAACCCAATTCCATTATTTGGAAACTCACTTAAAATTTTGAATTGGAATTGAATTTCAAATCCAAATGTCTCAATTCCATAAAACAAATTTTATACTAAAACTTACTTCATCCATCCCAAATAAATGTTCTTAGTGAACAAAACACAAGGATTAAGAAATGTAATAAATAAGGAGTTGTAAAATATGTTGTGACAATAACACTCATTATCCACAATCGGTCTATACATTTTCGGATTCGGGTCCCACTACCACATCATTCACTTTATTTACACTACTTTTTATTTTTATACTTTGCAAATAAATTAATTAATACGTATATGCAATATAAATAAATTAATTCGTTTATAATTTTTATTAATATACTACATATTCAAATATGAAATATAAATAAATTAATCAGTTTATAGTTTTTATTAATATATTGCATATTAAAATATGAAATATAAATAAATTAATCATTTTATAATTTTTATTAATATATTACATATTCTAATATACAATATAAATAAATAAATTAGTTTATAATTTTTATTAATATATTGCATATTCAAATATGTAATATAAATAAATTAATCCATTTATAATTTCATAAAAAATGTTACATAATTAAAATTACATAAAAACGTGAATAATTAAATTTACATAAAAAGGTGAATACTTAAAATTACATAAAAATATTACATAATTAAAATTATATAAAAATGTGAATAACTAAAATTACATAAATATATTACATAATTAAAATTACATAAAAACGTGAATAATTAAAATTACATAAAATAAAATAAAAATAAAAAGGAAAAATGATGTAAAAATACCCAAAAGCCAAAAATCAAAGGGTTTTGAGAACATTAGTTAGTGTGATGGATTATTAATTAAGAATTTTTGGAAGGAATTATTATTTAGAATTGTCATTCAATTCTTAAACAATAATTGTTTAAGAATTGTCCAAATGATACACTCTCTATCGCATTAATTATATATTAATTACATTTACTCTCTCTCTCTAGGATGTACAATAATAATAGTATTAAATGAGGAGATATATTATGAAGAATGGTAGAAAATATGTATACAAAAGTCTTTAGAACATTAGTTGAGACATTCAAAAATAGAAAGAATGAACATTTATTCGAGACGAAAGGAGTAATAATTTGAATTCAAAACGTTGTTCCATTTATTCTTCTATTATTTTATACAATAAATCACCATTCTTTCACCTCCACCACCAACCCCCGTCGCTGGCCACCACATCCGACCTCCACCTTCGCAGGCCACCTCCAATGCCCACCTCCACCGCCACCCGCTTCCTCCTCCACCAACTCCGACATCCACCGCCGCCATTATCCACAACCACTATATGTTATTTATATTTGTTATTTATATTTTTAAAATATAAAAAGTTAATATTTGTTAATATTAGAGTTTGAATATTTATCATTTGAAATCACTAACTACCACTACCACTAAGCTAGACTAAATATTCGACAAATTATTGCAATCCAATTTTAAATACAATTTAGAATTACAATTGAATTCAACACATTATCCAAACCATGGAATTGCTATAAATTTGAAAGAAAATTTCATATTATTTAAATTTTATAGAATTTGAACATTTGTAGAATTCAAAAACGATGTATCCCAGCAGACCCTAAACGTAGCTTTTAGTGGCATCAAATTAGTGTGTACTATACTCCCGCCGTTCCGAGCAAAAAAACTTCATTTGAAAGTCAAACATTTTTAAAAATATCACTATTCAATATTGATAGGTCATTACTAATAAAATGACACTTTCATGCATTAATTTTTGAAAGTGAACTTTTTAAGTGAAACATATCAAAATAGAATAGTGGATTTTTACCCAAAACGGAGGAAGCATCTTTTATCGTCTCACATTTGTAACAATTCAATTAAAATATGTTTGTAGAAAAGAAAAAACGATTTCCATTTCTTTAATTGACCGGTAAAGGATACAGCTGGAAAAAGATTTCCATTTCTACAAAACTGACTCCAGCTTTCCTTAGTCCTGAAAGAAGATATAAATGGTACTCAAGTGCTAAGTTGTTTCATTCCCGTCCGTAAGTACTAAGTAGGAGTCTTAGTTTACACTTTGGCTGAGAACAAGGAGAAACTAACTTCCCATCCCAAAAGTTAAAAGACAAACGAAAAGGAAGGCTTCATTCATTCGCCCTTGCCCTTGCCCTTGCCCTTGGTTCTCCTTGAGGAGGACTTGCCGCCATTCACATATGGATTTTCCGGTGGAGCACACCACAGACCCCACAATATTATTAAGTGGAAACTTAAAAGCAGCACTGACGAGTAGGTTGTTGCCGGAAAAACGTTCCAGCAGTACTCCACTCCTCCAAATAGAATTATGCTGCACCCAAAATCCATTAACTCTATTCCCACCAAATACATTTTACAAATATAAAGTATAAACCTTGATCAACTTACCGTAGCCATGTGGGATAACATGTTTTCCACAATAGATATGGTAAGCTACAAAAATACCTGCACATTCAAACTATAACATAGTAAATACCAAGAAAAAGAGAATGTCAAAATAGCTATACTCAAAGTCCAAATACTAGACCTCTCCCTAGTTTCAGAAACAATGAGGTCTCGGTTGTAAACCCTTCACACAAGGGCCAGAATAAAATATACTATTTATAAAGGAAATTATATAAAATGGCACAAATAAAAAATTTCACCATTAAAAAGACTTGTTTCACTAATCAAATATTGGAGGTCAATGGAAAAAATTTCCACCAAAACTTACCAAGAGTAGAACTGATAATGTAAGGACCGGGCGCAAACGATGCCAATGAAATTCCCAACTAACATGGTAGTTATAATGTCTGTATTTAGTAAATTCCATTTTTAGTCAGTATCAAGTAAACCTGAATATAGAAACTAAACAAAGATAACAATGTTCAACACATGAAGAAAATGAAAGAGAGTATCAAGGTCACATACGCTCATTTTTTAGCTGCGTATAACCTGAGATAGAATTGTAGAAAGAACTTGAAACAGCTTCTTTGAGTTGCTTTGGACCATATCTGGACTGCAAGAATGAGAGTAATCCACCTTCATGTCTGCCGAGATTTTTACGTAATTAGTTCACCTGTTTCAAAGAGTAGTACTTTCTATTTTGGGGGTTCCACTCAAAGAATCGTGTTGAAAACGTAAGCTGATTATTGTTATGAGTTTCCATATATACCCTTATTACATTAGACTTCTTTATAAACATTAAACTTGAGTATTAGAAAAAAACAATTTTTCTATTTAAATCTTCCACTTTCAAATGTGGATTCTTTGGGTGTAACGGAAGAAGTATAGCATGATTGAAAAGGGAAACGTAATGTACTCATAATTGGTGAAAGCATTTGGATGGTAAGTAATGCAAAGGCTGCAGATAATGGGATCATATATGGGAGGCAGAATAGTCAGCAGGATGTGTTCAGCACACCATCATCTTGATATCCTTGCTTAGATTTTAAAGGTAGAGGTTAATATCACAGACAGAAAACGCCATTGCCAAGAACAATGCATACACGTGTTATACCATACTCCCAAAGTTGTACATAGCCTATAATACTCCAGGGGAAAACTATTCACCAAGTAATTTTTTCCCTTTTCTTACAAAAGAATATAGGACTTTTCTAATGTGAAGGTGTACATAAATTCCTCATTGCAACTTCGTGTTCATTTTCTCAGAAAAAGGAATAAAGGAAAGCGGAAGATCTTCTACTCACTTGCACCACCTATAATTAGCAAAAAGTGTAAGAAGGATGAGGTGAGCAACAAGTAAAGAGACCGCGAACTCCTTTGATACAAATGCTGGTTCAGGAACAAATTTGAAGTTCACAGACCTGATAAAACACAGGTTAAGTTTAACTAAACCACCTTCAACCATGAGCATTCAAATAAAGTTACACGCAATATGTTGCAACAACAAAAAGGTATACCGGTACTAAGAAATTTCTAAATTCATACTAATTGACAAAAATAAGAGGTAATATGATAGATTAGGAAGTACCAAAAGTGGATGAAGACACGTCCAAGATTGAATGCTCCTGATATATATGAAATTGGGTATTCTAATAAAAAAGGCAGCCCCAACAAAATCTGCAGAACAGTTCACCAAAAAGATGGTCGAAATAGGGAACATGCCAATCACTCAACGCCATCAGCCACATATCAATAGCGGTTGATTCCAACTCACCTAATTATGTTGACTAGAAAATATAAGCTAATCTTCATAACAAAATTAAATAAATTAAGAAACTGTAGATAAGAAATCTGACATTTAGGTCCCACTTAAGTTTGCTTGCATAATATATTTCTCTCTCTAAAATATGTATGTAGTCAGAATAAAAAGAAAGTAAAGAATTAGCACCTGTACAATTGCAGCACCAGCTAAAGCTGATATCACCCCAGAAATGTTCATCACCTGTATTTCAAATTTTCAATTGATTCGCTTCACTGACAAATATAGACAAATGCTTCATAAATATATACAGACATAAAATACATACTTTAAGCATGAGGAGTAGTAACGGTGGAGCATAAAGGAGCACATTCATCTTCACTGAAACGGCTGCACTGCACTAATGGAAATCAAAGTCACTATCTCAACGGATTCTAATAGAATTTTTTAGTAAGACTAGTGTAGAAAAGATAATGAAAGATTCTACCTGAAAATAATTAAACCTAAATGCCACTTCTGATAAAGGAATGTAATCAGTGAAGCATGGAGAAGAGTCATGGCAAAACAGTCATTGAACAGACGGAGTACAAAAATAGAATGAATCCTTTTAGACAAACAAAGCAAAGAGAGAGCCCACCAAGGGAGCTGCAAGGCAGGTAAATGGCACTGTGAGATATACAGGGAACAGGCACAATGAACATTGGAATCATGAATATATGAGAGAACTATTCATGTATGCACGAGCACGCATGTGTCTTTGAGGGAGAAATTATGGCATATAACCAAAAGTTTGAACCTCCGATGCTTCAACTTTCAGATTTCATAAAATAGCAATTTATAAAAAACCAGAATACAAGTCCAATATATGACTTTGAATAAGAAAGTGACTGTCGTGGCACGTAATATCTGACATTTCCAATAGAGTAAGGTAAACAAGCACTGCCCATGGAGCAGGCCCATGACCTACAGAAGCAGATAGCTGAACCTAGGCCCACTTTTTTGGAGTATGACGGATTGTGTATATTCTCATACATGCTCATTCTCCTATATTATTTCTTCATCTTGCTTTGAAACAAGTGCAAAAGGAATAAAAACATCAATTGGTACTGTGTTCGATATCCACTCCAACAGGTGTCAGCTTACGCACATCAAGCAGTAACACACACTTCCACCTTCAACATAATTTTGACCAAAAAAGCCCTACTAAGTTCTCAGACTACAAAATGATGGCTAGTTGGTTTTCACTTTTCAGAGATTCTAACCAAGAGCATAAACATCCAGAAAACTGTATAAGCTAGAAGCTGAAGGCAGGATTTTGTAATTTAGTTCTTGTTCGGAGCCAAAAACATTGTTGGCCTTTATTAGATCTTACAAGTAACAGAACATGTAAAATCAAATTCAAAACCACATGTTCAGACAAAAGCAAAAAGGAATGGCGAGTAAGAGTCCATAAACTACATCGTATTGGTTTCTGTAGAAGCAAAAATCAGCAGTCTATAAACACTCAGAATCTTTTCTTACCACATCAGTCTTCACATACACGAATAAGACAAAGCCAAGATTCACAATATACAGAAATGCAAAGAGAACCTGCAGTAACATAGAAAAAGCATAAGACATGGTCATACATTTGCTTGTGAGTTAACAATACAGAGAGGGCAGAAGAAAACAGTTCAGGACCAGTCAATCCAATACAAGCTCAAACTCAGGCACAACATCTATCCAAAACATAAAGAAAAAGAAGAAAATTTTGGTGGGGGGATGGGGGGGTAAAAGTGCATATCCTTACCCTTTGGAAAGAGCAACTGACAATAAACTAATTTATTTCGCATAGAGACATGCATACTACTAACCACAGTTAAGACAGGCAGCAGCCAAACTGTTAGCTCAGTACAGCAATGAAAGCATCCTGACAATTTCCTAGTTACAGATACTCCATCCATCAAAAAATGAGTATCCATTTCCAAACTTTTCTTGTCCCAAAATGAGTGTTAATTTTTGTATAAATTTAATAATTTACCTTTGGCACCTATAATGTCCTAGTGTAAACTTTTTTTTTTGTTAAGTAAGAAAATATTATATATATGAGAGCGTTAAAACAGGTGACGCGTCCTCTATACACCACTAATAATTACATTAAGTTATGTTATCCACAAACTCTACAAAAGGGTTTGCGTCAAAAGAAATCGACCCATGGCACCAAAAAAGTAAAGTATGCATAATAATCTCCTTGATCTTCTCTACGCTTCTCTCCGCATTCTCAAAAACTCTAGCATTCCTCTCCAACCATGTAGTCCAGCAAATCGCTAATGGGGCCACCTCCCATAAAAAATTCCTCCTTCTCCGTTTATACAGGGACCAACATCTCATCATCTCTTTCACAGAATTAGGCATCACCGACACCGCTTTGAAACAATTAAACACAAAATCCTAACACTTGAGGGCAATGCAGCAATAAATGGTAGACACTTTCCCCATCACTTTTACACAAACAGCACTTATTGACTAAGATTTTACCACGCCGCTAGAGGTTGCCACATGTTAACAGAGCTTCATTTACAGCTTCCCACATAAAAACACCCACCCTTGTAGGGGCCTTAGTCTTCCACACATTCTTCCACGGGAACGAAACAGTGCTGCTCGAGATCTTTTGATAAAAGGATTTAAGTGAGAAATCCTTGCACTTCCCTCCTTCCCACACAACTATATCTTCTCTATGTCTATCCACTTTCTGTCTATAAAGCAACTCGAAGAGACACCCAAGAGAGTCCAACTCTCAATCTTGAAAGTTCCATCTAAAAGTGGGATTCCAAGTAGCACTTTCTCCATTGAAATGTAACACTGGTTCCTCCTTATGCGTAGCAAGGCTATACAACATTGGTGTTACATGTGCAAGAGGGATGAAGAAAGTGTGAATCACCTTCTGATCAAGGGAGATTTGGAGCTATGTGTTGAGTCTTTTTCAGGTTACTTGGGTGATGTCAAACTCGATTAACTGTATAAACGAAGAAGAAAAAATAGTTTTTGGGATGTTGCCCCGCTCGCAGTTTGTTGGTCCATTTGGATAGAAAGAAATCGTAGAGCCTTCGAGAACAAGGAGAAGAACTAGGAAGAGATCAAAAATCAGATTATCCAGATGCTGTTCTTTTGGTCTGCGGATATGATATCACGGGGTTCTAACCCCTTTGTTGATTTTGTGGATAATATTTTTGGTCGTTAGTAAGGGCTGGATGTATATTCCCTGTGTACATTGGACGATTCACCTTTGAAGCCGTAATTTATAAATCTAACTTTACTTATCAAAAAAAAAACAACGGGAACGCCCTCCAAAGCTCCGTACCCCCACACCAATTGTCACTCCAAAATCTAACTAAGTTGCCAATACCCACATCAAAAGCTATGTATCTCTTCATAATATCCCACTTCCTTCTTATACCTTTCCACACCGCCATCCCATAAGAAGAGTGAACCTCAATTGGATTCCACACATGGTCCCCCAACTCCATATTTTCTCAACACAATCTTCTTCCAAAGTGAATCTTATTCGTGCAAAAATCTCCAAAGCCATTTACCCATCAACGCCACATTGAACAATTTTAACCTTTTAATCCCCAATCCACCACCTCTCAAACTCGAACATACCACCCCCCCATCTTATCAAATGGTACTTCCTATCCATAGCTTGGCCCTCCCACAAAAAGTCTCTCTCCAACTTTTCGATCCTCCGCATCACTGAGATCGGCATAGCAAACATCGACATAAAATAAGTAAGCAAGCTTAGAAGGGTACTTTTGATAAGGGTTAATCTTCCTCCCTTAGAAAGATACTGTTTTTTTCAGCTCCCTAACCTGCGTTCGAATCTTGCTATAATCAGGTTCCACAACTCTTTATTTCTAGGATTAGCACCTAAAGGAAGCCCAAGATAGGTCGTAGGGGAACCACCTACCTTACAACCAAAAAATGCAGCCAGTTCCTCCATATTTTCCACCTCGCCCACGCCAACAGCTCATTCTTCATAATGTTCACCTTTAAACCCGAAGCCCTTGGCTTCGCAAAAAACCAGCGAAAAGCAAATGAGAAACCAACACCTGAGAGCCAACCTCCCTCCCTACAGAAAATCTACTAAGAGCTTCCATAACAATGATGAACAAAAATGGAGAAATAGGGTCCTTGGCACAACCCTCTCATACTAGACCGATTTGCCTGCCTCCCACAAACGCATGTTAAGAAGTAGATATAACCTTATCAAGAACTTTCCTTAAGCGACTTGCAAGAACCTTTGCTATAATCTTATATATCCCCCATATGAGACTAATCGGTCTAAAATCTCGTAAGTCCTCCGCCCCGATACGTTTAGGGATAAGGGTTATAAATGTAGAATTGAGGCTTCTCTCAAACCTCTTATGTTCAAAGAAAAATAGCAAAAGCTCCATCAAATCCCCCTTAATCAATTCCGAAAAAAGGCCATCGGAAAACCATCCAGACCCGGAGCCTTATCCCCTTTCAACCTGAAAACTGCTGCTTTAACCTCTTCTTCAGTGAAAGGTAGTTCCAGATTCTCTATATCCTTCTCTATATCCACTGGATCAAGATGATTGAATCGAATGCCTTCCAGTTGCGGATGCCAATTGTTTTCTTTCGTAAATAAACCCTTGTAAAAGTCTGCAATCCCAGCTCTAATATCAGAATCTTCAATCAACAGTTCACCATTAATACGAACCTTAGAAATCTGGTTTGCATGTTTGTGAGCCTTTGCAGATGGAAGAATCTGGTATTGTTATCGCCTTCCTTCAACCATTTGATGCGAGCTTTTTGCCTCCAACAGATCTCTTCACATCGAAGCTGCCTCTCAATTTCTAGTTGAAGAAGTTTTCGTCAGGCCAAATCCACATCCCTCCAAACACCCGACCCTTCCTGAATATCGAACTCCTTGACCTCCTCCATCAGCCTATCCAACTTCAGTCTTACATTACCAACGGTCTCTTTATTCCACCTTCAGCATCTTTAACTTTTTGGCTAATCGAAAACAAGGATTACCCTCCACTTCATAAGCTGCCCATTTCTCCTTAAACCAATTCATAAATCCAGGTTCTTCTAACCACATCAGTTCAAACCGAAAGGGAGATTTCCCTTCCCTTTATTCAGCCCACCACATTCCAAACGCAACGGAACATGATCCGAACACACCCTTGGAAGGCAAGATTGAGATATTCCCCCAAATTTCAACATCCAAGAAGATGACACTAAAAAGTGATCTATCCTCGAGCATTGGGCCCCCTCACTATTTCTAGACCACGTAAAATCCCCACCTTCTAAGGGAAGGTCCACCAACTCCGTATATACTCTTGCCCCTTTATGTTCTTCGGAAAATCTGACAACGTTGAAATCTCCTCCAATGCACCATGGATTATCCCCCTAGCAAATACGGCTTTGAGTTCATCCCATAAACCTTGGCGAACCGAATCAGCACAAGGACCATAAACCCCCGTAAAAACCCATGTGAAATCTTTTTCCAGTCCCTCGAAGATGCAAGAAACTGAGTGAGAACCGATCAGTGTATCCTTCTTGGAAACCACCCTAGAATCCCACATAACTAGGATACCCCCGGCCTACCCAATAGCATCTAGATGTTCCCACTGCATCCACCTATAACCTCCATCACTCATAACCATTTTTCTGTCCATACGAACCACCTTAGTCTCCTGTAAACAAACTACCTGAGGATTCCATTTACGAATCGCTCTGCTCACTTCGACTCATCATTTATACCCCTAATATTCCATGAAATAATTCGAATATGCATAATTAAACATTCAAATTTGATTCCTCACCCTTCCCACCCCTGCCATCGACAATATCAAAATTGACACTACATCTCAAATTTTTGAGCTCCCTGTTACTCCTTGACCGTGGCCTCTTGCTGCTAATGCTATTTTCCTTCCCCAGTTGATTTCCGCCCTCTATCCATTTCCTAGTGTAAACTTGCAAAGTTATAAGTGGGCATTAATATATAGTATGTGTTACTAAAATGGACACTCATTTTGGGAGGGAGGGAGGGAATCGTATATAAGGTGGGAACTAATGAGAAACGCAAACTATAGTCTTGACATCTGACAACTTTTTAAAAATGTATTGGGGAAATGATCTTCATTAGTAATAAGTTTGGATATTCATGGCCATTTTACATCAAATAATTAAGCCACAATATTTTTAAGACAATAAATTTATCTTCCATCTATTATGAAAACTTAATCAAGGAGAATCGAGAGAAATTGAAGAACATAGTCATAATAGATTCACTACAATCCCAAGCACTATCGGAAAACTGATTCAGAACAAATGCAGCTAAAGAATTACCTGCGCACGATACACCTGACCTCCTGTAATAAACTGTATTGCTGAGTAGATATAAAGAAACCCAGCAGGGTACACCAGAGGCCCAGTGTCTCCTTTCAAGTTACTGTAATCCCTCTCTCCTTCAAGGAATCCATCAACCTGTTCACCAAATAAAATTTGAATAAAACCCACATCAAATTAACAAAATATTACTCCCTCCGTTCTTAACCGAGGGTCCCTTATTACAATTCTTTTGTCCCAAAATGTGTGATATTTTTTCTATAACGCTAGTAAATTCACCTTCACCATAAGCTACAATACTAAAGGCATTTATGCATATGTATTAATTAAAAATTTGCCCAAGAGATAACTAAAAATAAACACTAATTTCGGGACAGAAGGAGTAAGAAAAATTTACTACAACCCAAAATTGAGGTTAAATTGGATGTTACCTGTGACATGTACGCATCCCAATCAATTTTGGTATCTAAATTCACGTAATTGAGACAATAATAAGAACAATTTAACAGAAAAAATTGAAAACGGAGCTAGAGAAAGTGAGAGAGAAAGGCGAATCTTACAAGGGACGAAGGTGATTATCAGACCAACGAGGATGGCGTCGGCGAGGAGCAAGGTACAAGCGAAGGGTACTTTTGGGTTTTTATAGAGTTTTTGAATATAACTCTCCGAGTTTTTGGAGGGTTTTGGTTTGGCCAGCGACCGTATTGCCATGGCTTCGTCGTCGGATCGTCTCGCCGGATCGACTAACGGAACGAAAGTTGTCACCTCAGATAGTCAGATTGACTTCGGTTTTGGAATTGCGGATTTGGGCTTTAGGCCTTCGGCTAGTAACTTTTCGGATAAACTACTGGCCCGTCCAATTTACTGTTTAGGATTTCCTCCGGACCTCTATATATATATATATATATATATATATGGAAAACTAATCGATTTCACACAGATTAAGAAAGTAAATTAAATTAGTTAAATTGTCTTGATTTTATATAAAACAAAAATACACTTACTAAAATACCCTTAAGTATCCCACTCAAAACCGATGGCAATTAATGTAATATTAACTAATTGTCATCAATTCATTATAGCTCCTTTTATAATTAGTGGCTCTTTGTGTATAGGGAATGTGCACATATCTTGAAAAACAAAATAATTAACAAGGGGTATTTTTGGTATCAAACATCTTGGAAGTTGTGAGTATAGTTTAATATGGTGATTTTTGCTTATATTTAAGTCCACCAAAATTTGATATTTTTTGCTTGTATATAGGTCCGGAGGGAGTACCTCATTTTGTTTAGAACCCATTTGTCTCACAGATTGTACACGTGTATAAAATTATATACTAAATTAAAGTTAAATAATATGTAATTAATTTTTTTTAAAAATGAAAAAAATAAACAATAAAAAATAAGCAGTAAAATTAAATATAAAAAATCCTATAAATTTGAAAAAAAAATAATATAAATTTTGGAATACTTTTTATATACAATAATTTTTCGTTCAACATGTATGACAATTGCTACTATAAATATCACATAGTAACTCTAGACAAAGCTACATACAACTTATGATAACAAAAAACATATTTTCAAATAAAGTCTTATATTAGACAATGACCTACTATGGTTTTTATTCATAGACATTGCGTAAGACATAATCAACAAAAAAATGTTTTATCTGAAATTTGAAAGAAATTTTATGATAAAATAATATCAGTAACATTCTTGGAATCAAAAGAGTACCACCAGAATTTTCCTTTGAAAGAACTAAACCTTCTAAAACATGGTTTCTCAACCTTATAACAATTAATCTCGTGTCATTGCATAACTCAAGTGAATAGACTATGTTACGAAACAACATTATTTGAGTTCCAACCTTCTAATTTAACTCACAATTTGAGATTTCAGAATATGTATTGTTCATTGATGTGATGTGATGTAATTAAAAAAATTGTATCTTAATTTTTATATGACTATTTAATCGAAACAAAAAAAAACATGTAACTCTTTCAACAACACAACTTCTATAATACATTTCAATTTTCAATTACATAAAGAATTAACAAAAAAAAAAAAAGAGAATGTCACTCTAATTTGAACATGACATAAAGTTCTCGATATTCTTACTTATTTGTAATGGACCATCATAAAATGTATTTTTTTGTTTAGTTGATTGAGTTTTGTCTTCTTTTCAGTTGTCTAGTGTGCATTCATCTGATATTTACAAAATCTCAAACATATATCAATTCATTTGCATATTGTCCGCTTCATACATTGAATAAATTTTACATCGATATTAATCGTCACTTGGCCACAAAATCTAGTGATAATTTAAACTAGGACGAACTCAAACTAAAAAAACAAACAAAGTCAAACCCATGAGTATTTTTTTATTTGTTTTTTGTTTTAAATATTATAGGACTGTATTTCAAGATCTATTAAAAACAATCGTAAGTATTTTTATTTACCTATTTTTTATTTTTAATAATACTAAGTTATTCAATATTTTTGAATAAATACCATTTTTACGAATTATTTATATATATTGATTTTGTTTGTAATTAGTTATATGCACATGGACTCTGTCTGACTTATGAATAGTTTGCCAAGAAATTTGATTTCTACTATATTTTTTGTGTAATATTTAATAGTTATATGTCATTTATATGTCATTTTCGAATTTAATTCTCTAAATAAAAAAAAGTAAACTCAATTGGAATAGTTTATGTCAACATCATTAGATGACATTTCTCAAATTCAATTTCAATTTTTTTTTTTTACATAAACAGAACATAAGTGATTCCATTTTTGAAAAGTGAGTTTTAGTGGGAAATTTCTAAAAATTATGCACTTCTGTTTTTATATATATTACAACACAACTGTGTAATGCATGGTTCAATATTGATATAAATAAAATAATATAAAATTTTAATGATAACCATATAACCGAATAATTATATGAAAAATCATGAGTTCAATATGCATATAAAACAAATTATAGAAAATTATGTTAATAAAAACAATAATTTTTTAACATATCTTTAAATTGATATCGAAGTGACATGTCATTGACCAAAATAGTTTACTTTGTACAATAAAAATTGAAGTTAATCATAGAAAATTATAATCAAAGCATTCTTGCAATACACGAAGCTTATATTCATATCAATACAATAGTTAAAACTTTAGTGCTGATAAAATACACAAATGATTACAATATAAAGATTATGAGTTCGATATGTAGAATTGAATATCATAATTTTGTAACATTAAAATTAAGATTATTTTGTTTGGCTCTCATGTAGAGTTCAATTAAAAATCTAAACGTGTAAGCAAATTAATATAAATTAAAAATTTTAATGAAAATCAAAAGTCTTTAGGTTTAAAAATGTTTTACCTTTGGAGAAAAAAATTAATTTATATAATAAAAATATAAAAATATTAAGAATTTCAGTACAATTCCAATTCTAATATTTTTTCTGGATATAAAATATAATTTACATTGAAGCCCACAATTCCAATTCTAAACAATGGAATTGAGGTTCACTTTCTCTCATTCTCTACTCTGGAGTCTCAATAAAATTTAAATTCACTGATGTGTTTCATGTATTAAAAAATGATATTGAAATATGTATAAATAAAAGTTACATTAATGTTAAAAAAAATTGATAGCGCATATAATATCAAATAAAGAGCAAATTGTTTGTGATATACTAACATGTTTTGTCATAAAACCTTAAAAACTACACTTTTCAAAATTGGTAATTTTTACAAAATAATTCAAATATTATAGTTGAATTTAAAAATCAGACATACAGAAAAAATAATTAAAATAGTATATAACGAAGGAAAATAAAATATAGGAGATGGGTCAAGGAAAATGAACCAAAAATTTCAAATTATCGATGGATAGACACATCGGAAAATTTGGTTTAAACCGTGCTATGGATAACCTTTGGACTGCGACCCGGTAAACACTCATAAAACCACTTTTACCCTAGTTTCACCACACATTATAATTTTTTTAATGCATTTTTTTCAGCGATGGTCAATCCCAAGGTTACCACCTAAAGAAAGTCTGGCAACGGAAGCTATGACCACCGACGTACCGGAAACTTGTTGGTATGTTCATGTTTCCAAAAACATTTCAAAAACTCTGTTTAACTTCAAAACTAGTTTATTAATTTTAACTAACAAACAAATTCGATCTAAATGTTGATTACTTTTTTTATATCTGAATTTTTAAAAATGTATAATAACTAAAAACATCAGAAATTATCGGATTTCTATTTTTTTTTACGTGTAGCTAGGCTATCTCAAAAAATAGGTTCTATCTCGATTTATAGATTTTTTTTACAATAATAATTTTTGTTATTTTTACAATAATAATTTTTGTTATGATGAAATAGAGAAAAAATTGTCAGATCTTTGTATTATTATTAATGATTGTCTGTTAATCAGTTTTACTTCAAAAGTGTGTGTATATGATTTAGTTTCAAAATCGTTGTTTTATTTCATCTTTATTTTTTTAGCCTGGATATTGATGCAAAGAAAATGACAAAAAACTTGGTTTTGTTATCTCTCATGTTTCTACTATGCATATTTTTCTTAATATACTAAATAAGAATGTGAAGAGGTTTTGAAATCATTTATACAATCAACCATAATAATGACATTTTCTATTTTCAATTTCCAATGTAAAAATGGTTTATATACAAATTAGAAGTGTTTCTAAATTTGGAAAGTTACTTTTGGCGGGAACTTTCCAAAATTTGCTCCTCTCCTTTTATATATGTATAGATTACTCTAGACATTTATTTTAAAAGGGGTAAATTCACCAAATCTATTCAAATTCTGTTATTTCAATTTTATTCAAGGATGTAAATATTATTTTATATACTTTTGAGTGTTCAAAATTATGCACACATTGCGTTTTAATTGTCAAATTATAAAATATATACATTATCACGAAATATATTAAATGTGTTTTTATATTCGATGGACTCATTTTAAAGTCAATTTTAATAACTCTTCATATTATAAGAGAGGAAATATGTTCAATGCATTTGTTCAATATTAGTTTTCAATAAAAAAAGGTTTCAATTCCCAAAGCAAAAAATACAACTAAACAAAATAAAAGTGTTGTCATTTTAGGAAAGTGAATTTTGGCGGAACATTCCAAAAATCGCACCTCTCTTTTTATATATGTATAGATTAATTTTGGGTGATAACTAGCTACTCCTCTCCGATCAATTTTCAATTTTCAACCGCTAAAGAACATAATTTTTTTAAATCGGTAAAAACCACTTTTTAGGACAAAAGGATAA
Organism: Codonopsis lanceolata; assembly: GCA_013146195.2. Taxonomy (NCBI): domain Eukaryota; kingdom Viridiplantae; phylum Streptophyta; class Magnoliopsida; order Asterales; family Campanulaceae; genus Codonopsis; species Codonopsis lanceolata. The sequence continues at coordinate 113,347,740 of CM028382.1, forward strand.
ATATAACCTTAATGATATTCGATTAGTCAAGCGTTGCATCACAATTTTAATTCGATACATCGCAATTCCAATTTTTGCATCCGAATTTTCTACATCATAAATCCAATGCATGCATTGTTAAACCAATTTATGCATCGAGATTTACTTTTTATTAGAATACCAAATTGATGCATCAAAATTTCAAATAGCTGCCTCGCAGACCTATCTTCGTCGATTGAGTGAAATTCATCGTGACCTTGCACTAGGAATAGTCGGCGCAGAAGACCTTTCCGCACGGGCAGCAAACAATTGTAATTCTACATTACAATGCTGAAATAAGAGTTCAATAATATGTTAAATATCTAGTTTAGTGTAGTGGTATTTGGTTGTTAGTTATTATAAATGGCAAGGGTTCAAACTTTGCTAACAACAAAAGTATAAAAAATTTACATTTTAGAAAATAAATAACATATAGTGGTGGTGGCTGGATGCAGCGATGGCCGGAGGTGTTGGCGGCGGCGGGAGGTGGCACAAGCAGTGGTGGTTGAAAGTTGTTTTAGTGATGGCAAAAAGAAGTGATTTGTTAATTAATTAAATTTTAGAATTTAAATTATTAAGATTTATGATGGAATTAGTTTTATGGAATTTAGTGATTTAGAATTCCAACACAATTTCAATTCCAAGTTTTAGTTATATTCTCAAATAATAGAATTAGGTTTGGAGGCCCCAATTCCAAACTATGGAATTGAGGTATCCAAACATACCTTTGTTTAACTTAAAAAGTCCAACTAAAACAATAATTTAGAAATTGTGGAATAATATCGAGTATTTTGTGTGCAAGATGACATGACGTTATACATGTTGCTACATGTTTTAAGGATTAATATATGATTTGGTCCCTGAATTTCACATTTCTTCCTATAAAGGTGATAAATATTTTTTATGTTCTCCATTGGTCCGTAGACTTCATTTTAGTTTGCATATTTGTCCTTCAAACCTACCCTTATTTGAGATCGAGTGGGATGTTTAACTGGATAAAAAAATCTTTTACTCCTCTTTCTCTCCTTCTCTCTCAATAATTAAATATAAAAGGAATAAGAAATATAATTAAGGTAATTTTTTGCCCACTCACCGTTCTCAACCCCCCTCCCCCTCCCGTCAAACACTAAAAACAGAGTTCTCAATGTAACAGTATGCTCTATATGCTTTAAAACCAGTTCAACAATGTAACAACAAAATCAATCCAAGTGTCATAAAACGAATGACCGAATGATCGTTGGGAATCATTGCTCCATCTGCCACGCTTTTCTAGTCAAATGGCAGCGGCATAAGCTTCCCATCAAATGTTGTGTCAAGAACGGGTGGTCGGATACAAATCTCAGACTTGAATTGTTTCGAGAGGCTAAATTCGAAAGAAAATAAGGGTATTCGGTTGGCAACATATTGCAAGAAAAGTAAATTTACAGCATCAATCTTGACCTCTACTAGTGCGGCACATTCATATAAGGTCAAGCACTTTAGTGTCTGACTCGAGAGATGCACTCGGTCCAATGAAAAGTTGTATCGCAAATTCAAATCTTCAAGAAGAGGACATTGAGATATAAGGTTATGAAGAGACACGACTGTGATGATCGGGTCACTCAGGCATAGCCCCTTTAGATCTAGGTGTCTTAGATTGGAGCATTTGATAAACGAAGAATTACCAAGAACTGGATTTTTCAAAGGGAGACTAATAAAATTATTTGGTAACAAAATTCTAGAACCCAGTACCTTTAAGTATGTTAATTGGGTTGAGGCAAAGATTATGGGAGGCAAACAACGCTTTCTTCAATAACATAACTCCATGGGGTTCTTCCCTTAATTTGTTTTATGCATCCATTTTGGTCATCCAGCCTTCTCCTTCTTCATACCCGACCGCCCCTGCTCCAGTCAGATCTATCTGCCACCAAAAAGACACATTCAACCTCTCCAAGCCGCACCAACACCCCAATTACTCTCCCCTCAAATCTAAGACCAAGATCTGGAAAGTCTCCACAATAGCAGTCGGCTCGATTCTCTATCTTCTCCGGCGAATCTCTATCGCTGACGCCAGCGCCGAGCTTGCCTTTCCCGATTCATCGTCCCTGTTCCAGCGTCGCCTTCTCAGCATCATCTCCGGCCGCGCTTCTTCATCTTCAGTCGGCTTCGGCTTGCTTCTCTGGAGGGTTCGTCAATTGGGTCACAATTCATGAGCACTGAGTTAGGATGGCCTTAATTGATGACTTGACTTAGGTTACTAGGACTTGGTAAATGTGCGTGAGTGTTGGGGGGACGATGAGTGGACAAGGAATCAGGGATGATTATTTCTTTTTTATTTTAATTTTTAGTTCCACGTTAGTGTTTTTCAATCTCATCAACAGATTGACATGTGGATCTTTATCAAACTCAACTGTGGGGAATTTTGTCACTTTAATTTTTTTTAGCAATTTTATTTGAGATAACGATTTGAGGGATAAATATGCAAACTAAAGTGAAGTCCACGTACCAATATAGAAAAAGAAAAACATATATCACATTTATAGGAAGAAATGTGAAGTTCAAGGACTAATTTAATTTTTGAATCAATCTAGGTGTTTCTCGAATAAGTGTTTGATGTAATAGTTTAATTATTACTCGAGAAGCCACACACTAATAGTTTGAATAAAAGCAAATACACAATACAATGCAGAAGATTAGAAGGAATTAGAAAATGTCAGCTCTCAAACTCAAAATTATTATAGATATATATAATAGAAATGTCTAAATCAAAAATAGAATGTTGAATCCAGAATAGCGTAAAAGTTTCGATGAAGAAATACAATTCAGAAGTTGGTTCCACTTCCTTAGTAGTCTGATGTGTAGATAAAGGATCTTCCATCCTTCTTGCTTTCATCTTCATCCCTACTTCAAAATAAATAGGAACTTAATGAGTGCTGATTGAGGATTGAAATCCTAATAGTGGAAGTACGGATTCAGGACGAAGAGGAAAGGTAAGGCATTCCTAATCACCAATCAAGAAAGAATCTTAATGGGCATCGTAGGTTTTGATTCGGGTATCGTTGGTTTCAATGTCGGCAGCTTTGGTTTCAATTCAGGTATCGCTGGTTTCGGTTCAAGTCACCTTGTCGAAATCCAGATTAATTTCCACCTCTCCTCTTCTCCCGTCGGAATCTCTTTGTTTGTTTCCATTTGCTTGTTTCCATTTGCATTTTGGGGATAAAAAGATTTAATGTAACAATTCTTGATTCCATTTGCATTTTGGGGACTGTTGCGGTTGAATTTCGTTATTAATTTTCTCCCTACAAAAAAATATACCAAACCAGGAGGACAATGGCTTCTAAATTGAACATGAACATTGCTATGAAAATGTATTAACATTCCACGATGGTCACGGAAGCTTTCAATTACTGTAATGGTAGCAAACTAGCAGTTGAACTATTGCTTCGTCAAATGAAGGAATTTGTTAGTCATTCTTGGTGTTTTTCACATTGTATATGTAATCCTGGAGATTTTGGCATCGTTGGTTTCTATTCGGGCATCGTTGCTTTCAATGCAGGCAACGTAGGTTTTGATTCGGGCATCGTTGGTTTCGGTTCAGTGGCTTGGTTTGATCAGCGATTATTTTTTTAAGAAGAAAGACCTTGTGATGAAGAAGAAAACAGTGTGCTTCGTACGAACAAAATTTATGACAATGAAAAACCTTGTGAAGATGAAGAAACATCGGAAAATGCAACCTCGATGACCAAGAAAAGAAAATCAAGACTTTAGATTAAAGGAACACAAAGAATAAGAAAATAATGGTGATCAGCTGCAGTAGGAAGGAAAGATGAATATATGAAAGAAAGAACTAACGCGAGGGAAATAGGAAGAGAAAAATACATTTGATCTATAGTCTCTCTTTGCTTCCGCCATCATCAAATCTAATAGGAGATTGCGTGTGTGAGAGAGATAGACAAAGTCATAAAGTATCCACATTGTTGCATCTTATTACCCATCATTTTAACTAGGTCTCACTGTCACTTACATATTTTTCTCTTCTTACTCACTAAATAATATATATTCTCATTGTATAATCTTCTTAACATCTTATTAGCTAGGTCTCACTGACACCTCATTAACTTTACAATTCAATCTTATTTTTATTGAAATTTATTTAATATATTTTATATTTAAATATCAGTATAAATAAATTAATTTATAAATTAAGACATTAATTAATTTACAGTTAATAAATTATTCATAAATTTTATAATTTATAATTTAAATAGAAGAGCGAATGAAGAAGTTGTGTAGAAAATAAAGAAGATTGAGGTGATATATTTATAGGGAAGAAAGAAAAAAAAAATATTTTAAAAAAATAAAATAAAAAAATAGTGAAAACATTGCCAACTCAATTTCCCACACACCCAATGTACACGGGAGGAAGATGGGATTTAAAAAAACAGAAAACAATTTGAACTCAACAAAAGCAGACATGGGACCCACCCACAATACTTTCTCACGTCCTTATTGAGCGCGTGTGGTGCGCGCGCCTGCTGTGGGCAAGCGGTGCACCACACCTTCCCCCGACCAATTCGTCCTTAAATCAATTTTTCTTCCTAAATATGAAGTAAACCAATTCTCTCTCCTAAGTGTCCATGCTAAGAATTTTGTCACCATTGTTGATTTTCATCTTCTTAATAAGAAGAGATCTAAGAAGTGGCATTTCTCAACAATGGAGATGCTCTAAAGACTTTTTTCATTCCCGATGTGTAATAATGACCGGTGAGAGAAACAATAACCATTCGTCATTAATGAAGGAAGACAAACGATGCCAAGTTTGTGCATTGAGATGCCCAAATTTCGGCAGAACTTTGTCAGCGTGTCTTTTTTCATTAAGGGTGTATTCGTCATTTTTCCCCCAAAAAGTGTACTTTAGCAGTTTAAAACAAATATATAAGTCTTTTTCGGTTAAAATATCACCACATGGTACCGGCCCTAAAATCACCCTAAATAGCTTGGAAAAATTGTGGGTCAGTCAACTTTTCAAAGCTTTAAATCGCTTCAGTCTCATGTTTTTTTTTTCAAATAGGAAAATGACACTTTTTGGGGTAAAAAGACTACAATACCCTTAATGAGCATGAGGCGCACTACGAAAATGAATCGCGGTGCATTGATTAGTGAACCGCAATGCATCAATTTTGTTAATTTAATTTTTGCATCGCAATTCATCAGTTTAATTGTCTAGTATATTTTTGCACCGCGATACATCAATGTTTGAACCGCAATGCATCAATTTTATTAATTTAATTTTTGCACCACGATTCATCAATTTAATTACCTAATTTATTTTTACACTGCAATACATCAATGTTTGAACCACGATTCATGAGTTTAATTGACTAGTCTATTTTTGCACCGCTATACATCAATGTTTGAACTGCAATACATCAATATTTGCAGTAGCGGACACAGAGATTTCCTCAAATGGGGGTAACTTGTACAAATTTGACAGAAGTGGGGGTAAATTGTAAAATTTACAAAGTATTATTTTTTTAGAAAAAATTATTCACAAAAAACCAAGTGGGGGCAACTGCCCCAGACCCCTACACATGTGTCCGCCACCGAATGTTTGAACCGCGATACAAAATCATAAAGAACCAAACCACATCTTCAATCTTCTTTGTCATAAGCTATCTTCTTCTTTCTCCTCCTCCGCCTTCGTCTCTACCAAAAAATCACAACCCAGCATAAATCCATTCAAGTTTTGTATTTCATAGCAATTCCCGTTTCGTTGTGCAACAATGATGATTTTCAAATTCAGTGTGTTCGCCAAAGCTGTTGAAAGAGACGATGACATTTTCGGAACAATATTTCAAAAAATGGACTTTTGCCATTGAAAAAGCGAACAATAGACTTTTGGGGTTACAAACTTTGTAAAAAGGACTGGCCATAATTTTACCCAAATAGTTTTGATTGAGTGATTTCTTAACCCCTATTATTATGTCTTTCAAATTTCAATATTTAATTTTTTTTTATAATCTCAATTAATTAAATACAATTCACCCCTTCCTATGCCCCCCTAGGTGAAAAAAAAAGTTGTCTATAAAAAAAATTAAATATACTTCCCTAGTTACTTGGGAAAAACTGAAATAACTCAGCAATCAGCTGACTTCCTCTCTCTTTCTTTCTCTTTCTACCATCGCTAAGTTCGTGTTTGCTCTCTATCCCTCTCTGACTCCTTAAATTATCCATCGAACGATCTATTATGGAAACATGCTATACTCTATATTACTCTTCCAGTGACTAAAAAAATAATCAAAATTGAAGCTATCAAAGTCTTACTTGCGTTCTACAATGACACAAGAAAGACTTAGTTGATTGAAGTTTATAGTAATTGAGGATGATTTTTTAGAAAAAAAAAAGATTATGAATATGGGTGGTAAAATAGGTGTTATGGATAATCATGAATTAGTTTATTATCTATTGATAAACATGGATAATAGGCTAACTCATAATTATCCAAAACACTTATTTTGCCACCCCTAATTAAAGATTTTTTGCTTCAAGAAATATTCGAAGGATGATATTTTTCAAATAAAAAGTTTGATGATAGTTTGGAAGTTAGAGATTTGGTATCTCATTTATAAGAAAATTAATTTAATATTATAATATAATAAAATATGTAATTTATTTTTATCTTTTTGTTAATTATTTTTTATTAATTTTGAGGCCTAATTTTAAATTTAAAACATGCTCCTAAAATGTCACGACCAACCACCGACCCAGAATAGGATCAAGGATGTCATGTTTTTTATTTATTTATTTTTACAAAATTAGGTATTTATTAAATATCTTTAACACTACTCAATAAACAATAAAAATAAAAATAAAAAGGCAACAACAACTTTGATCAAGGTCAACTCATATTGAACTCATGTCAAATAAGATGACAAATACCAACAGGACTTCATGCTTTTTTTTGTTTACAAAATAAGGTATTTATTAAGTGTCTGTTTCATAGAACATTTTGATTAAAACGTTAACAAAAAAATATAATAGTTTTTTTTTTTAAGTGTTTTAATGAAGCATTTTAAAACACAATATTTTAAAAAATGTGTAGCGTTTTAAAAATATGTTATATTTATAACTAGGGGTGTCAATTGGGTTGGGTTGGGTTGAAGTGGGTAATGGGTTAGAATGTGTCATGACCTATCACGACCCAAATATTAAATGGGTCAGATGGGTCGGGTTAAAGCGGATCGACCCACTTTAACCTATTTTTTATTTTTAAAAATTTTAAATGTTAAAATTTTTTTTATGTAAAGAGTTACACTTTTTCCTGCAAATTTTTGAAAGACTATTCATTGAACTGGGGCTGTCTCATATTTGTGATCATGAGGGTGGGAGTTTGTTGGGAAACAATACAATTGTAATTGCTTGGCGGAAAAAAAAAAAAAAAAAAAGAACAGAATGATAATCCTCAGCGATTCTATTCAAGTCAAAATCAGAATGACGGAAAAATAAAATTGTTGGGTTTAATCAAGTTAGTGGGTTCAACCCAACTTAACCCATGAGATTAAATGGGTTAAGTTGGGTAACCCATTTAAATTTATTTTATTAATGGGTTGGGTTGGGTTGGATAATTAGTGGATTGGGTTGGGTGGATTCATGAGTAATGAGTTGAAATTGACAAGCCTATTTATAACTATTTTGTTTATGATAATAGTGTTTTAAAATAGTTTATCAAACGTGTTTACAATAAAAAAACTGCATTTTAAAAATATTGCATTTTAAAATGCTGCACCGAGGCCTAAATATCATTAACACTGCTCAATTAAAAAAAAAAGGCAGCAACAACTTTGATCAAGGTCATTTTTGGATGTATATATACACACACATATATGTAGTATATATATATATATATGTGTGTGTGTGTATAGTTTGTAAAGGATTAAGTAAAGAAAATATAAGGGAGTGAGAAGAAAGTAAATATATCTATTAGCTCTAGCTTCATTGGTACTGTTTATTTTTTTTAATGGAGAGATTGAGTGTTTAAGTCTCACTAGAGACACTATGGACTTTACAACTCTTAATAAAGAGAGGTCGAGTGTTCAAGCCGCTTCAGAAACATCTTGCCTCATTTTAACAAAGAGCACTATTTGTTCGACCTACACCAAAAAATATATATATATAATTGTAGTATTTCAAGGCATTAAAATACTAATAATAAAAAAATAGAACCTTAAAAAAAAGTAAATATTATTATTAGTTGTACAAAACGCAAAACAAACTTCGTATTCGAGTCCAAAATAAAATCAAATCAGAAAAAACGTCAGAACGACATCGTGTAAACGACCTCAAGTCAAGGCTCAAGTGGTGAGCAATAAATACATTGATTTCTTAGGCAACAGAAGCGCGCCTATATATTTAGAGTTGAACCACCGTCGTCGTCGTCTTCTTCTTCGCGGGTCTCATTCATTGTCAAAGACGAAAGCGTCATGGAAATTCTCAGTTCACTCTTGTGCTCTGTTCTTACTCTCCCCATTGTGATGCTCTGTTTCCTCAGAGATAGACTACCTTCCATATCCACCCACAATCAATTCACTCCACTAGCCGAAGAGCCTGACAACGACACCCCACCAACATTGGCCGATGATGATAACATCTCAAGAAATGAAGCATCAACAAACCCCGCTGCTGTCGACAATTTCAACCGTCCTCATTCTCAAAGCCTGGGCGCTTCTCTCATTCTCTCATTTTCAAAAAAATTATCTTGCCTCAGAAGTAAACTACTATCTCTTTTTTCCTCACCCACCCACAATCACCTTAATTCCGCTACCATAGACTCCATTTCCGCCACTCCCAGTCCCAGTCAAGATACCCCACGAATATTGGCAAGTGAAGCGTCAAGAACCCCCACTGTTGTTGCTGCTGCCGCTAAAGCCAATAAAAAGAAATGGAATTTCAACGAGGAACCTTCTCAAGTTATTTACCCAGGAATCAAGTACGGGTACGACATTAGCAAAGATTCTTCAAACTGAAACATTTTCCTCAAATGGAGGATTTTCTGTCATGTATTTCCATTTTCTTAGGTGGAGGTCAGTTGATCTTCATTCGTAAAATTCTCATCTCGTTTGTCTTTTTTAGGAGTGAATATCAATACCCTTCTTTGTGCTTGTAAAGATTCCAAGACTTGCATTCGTACGTAAGATTTGTTGGTTTTTCTTTGTTTTCTTTCTTCTGTTACGCCACTGTTCATTTTCTTGATACTCCGGCGACCTTAACACGAGGAGGAAGAGCATCGCTAGATGGGGTCCACAAATTTCTTCTGGTGCGATCCGCTGCTCTGCATCATTGTATTTTTGGGGTATGTTACTTTGAGTCCCAGCGTTGAAAAGCCCCAATCGATTGGGACTTTATCAGAGGTCCAAATATTTGGGCTGGGCTCTTATTTTCTATTCTCTTTGTCCCTGATGAATCTTCATTTTCATATAAACTTTGAGCAAATAATTGTGTAAACCAATAGTATTAACGTACATGTGCTACTAAATTATCTAAAAAAATTAATTATATTAATTTAAAATAAATAAAAATAGATATTCGTTTAGGGACGAAGCAAATGAGTAATAATTTACAAGTCAACTGATTTACCAATGGATGGAGCTCGTGATTATGAGTAATGTTAGGGTTACTTAAAGGAGTAGTTAATCTTGGGAGGGGGAACTATTATCTCGGAATATCTTCCACTTGCCAAAGAATTGGCTTGTGAGGGAACTCTTTAGAGACACCCTAAACACAACACCAAAAATACTAAACGCAACACCATTTTAATAATCAAATTACCTAACTACCCCTCATTAAAATTCTTCACCCACCCACCCACCCACACACCCACCCCCCCACACCCGCCCCCCACCCCCACCCCCCCCCCCCCACCCCCCACCCCCCCACACACTTGGTCTCTGCCTCAAAATCTCTTTCTCTCACTTGGTCTCTCTCTCTCTCTCTCAAACTAACACCCTTCATCTTTCACTTTGGAAAGAGAGTCGTGTGTGTGGGGGTGGGGTGGTGTGTGGGTGGAAGGAATGAATGAGGGGTAGTTAGGTAATTTGATTATTAAAATGGTGTTGTGTTTAGGGTTTTAGGTGTTGCGTTTAGGTAGTATGAACTCTTTAAGCTTGATACATTGCATTTTCGCTCCTCACCAAACAAACTTGACAAAACTTTGGCAACATTATTCTTGAAATTATAATATACATGGCAAAAGAGTAATATATAACCATGTAATGGGTAGTATATACTCCCTCCATCCCTAATTTATTGTCTGGCCGGGTTAAAACATATTTGGTTTGGATTATTAATATTGGTTTAATGTGTAGTTTCCTTTAAAGTCCATGTGTATGTGACCCATAATTAAAGTATGGTGAAAAAGTAAGGATAAAGTGGTAAAAGTAATGTTTTAAAAATGTAAGTTTCAAAGTGGACAATTATTTTGGTACGGACGAAAAAAGAAAAGAAGACGATAATTTAGGGACGAAGTGAGTAATATTTAACAAGAGTATCGCACGTAACAATTCAATTTCAATACCCAAAAAGAAGAAAAAGAGAATTGAATGTCCTCAAGACTTTCTAGTTAAGTAGTCTTAAGTTCTTAACTCTAAAAATATTTCCGTATCAAATATCGCCTCTAATTTGACTTTCTCCAGTAAATTCTGATGACATATTAAAGTTAACTTGATACACATTTAATAACTTTACTACTTGAAAATTTATGAAACATTGTAGAACCGTAATGTTATGGGCACACAAAGAGTATTAATCTTTTTTTTTTACATAAAATGAGGTGTCACTGTGAAAAAAAGGGTGGGAAAGAATTAATCAGATATCAAAATTAATACATCACATAAACCCATCAAATGACATTTCATTTGGTAAAATATATTTAGAATGTAATTTAAATGAAAATATAACATATACTCTATCTATTTTCAAATTATCGTCTTTTTTTTCATCCGTTCTAAAATAATTATCATCTTTTAAAAAAAAAATTAAAACACTTTTACTATTTTACTTTTAATTTTGATCACTTTCAAGGCATGAAAAAAAACTGCACATTTAATTTAACATATATTCATAATACACATGTCAACTTCTCCTTTAAAAAGACACTCACATATATTAAAACACACTAGAACAATAATTTTAAAACGTGAACTTTTAAGAAGTCAATATCAATATGCTTCTCCCTACTCCTAAATTCCATTTTTCCTCGTTAAAGAAATTGTAGTCTTTCTTAACTTTTCTAACTTGATTGAACTATTCGGTAATTATTAAATTATTAAAAGTTAATGAATAGTTTTGAGTTAAGTCATTATCAACCCGAACCTAAATTACAACAATATATTAAGATATACGCATTTCTTTTTGTGCAGAGTTCACATTTTAAAATTAATTTTTTTTAAAAAAAATAACAATTTTAATAATTTATTAATAATAAGATTGATATTTTTATACATTAATTTTTTAACTAAAATTCTAAAATAAAATAGTGTAATCTTCGCAGAGTATACCATGAATGTGACTTTTTCTTTATATAGATTATTACAAAACACGTTTATACAAGCATGCCAGCCAATCCCTCAATGGAACAAGAAATAGAAATTTACAAAACTCAAAAACCCAGCCCAAACTAGACAAAGCTTGACCAGGTCACCAGCTATCGGATTAACTCGTCCAAAGGTCCGGGAGCACGCAAGAAGACCGCCCACCAGAGCAAAGCACACGACTAACCCGACCCGAGTGGCACCCATCTTTAAAAAAATAGGATCCCATGCCAGACTGAGGAGGAGCTGACCCAAATACAGAAAGACAGCGGTTGGATCCCGATGAAACGCACCTTCGGCCCAAACAAGCCAAGCAGATAGGCTCATTATGAAAGTAGCACCCAAACAGGCCGAATGTAAAGCCCACAATGGTGGAATCCAGAAGGGTTTACGTTGAGTGCTGTAGCTGTGACTCCAACCAAACAAGAAGATGTTGGCTATGGTTAGAGAGAGGGGAATGGCGACGCCGATGGCCAATGAGCGAAGGCCACGTTTGGCCATGGAGGATCTCGCGTGTCTTCTTGCTTTGGTGTTGTCGACGTCGTTGTCTTTTTTCATGGTTGATTCGTCTTTTGTTCTGTGCTTTAGCTGATCTTGGGACGACGCCATGAGAGGAGCTAGGCGCTAGGGAAGAGAGACAAAAGTGGAAAGCTTGTTTTAGATAGATAGAGATAGAGAGATAGATAGAGAGAGAGAGAGAGAGATAAGACTGAGAATGAGAAGGAGAATTTTCAGGTGGGCTATTTATGGATGAGAACGTGAAATTCTCTGGAGGTTGCATGGGATTACGGGGAAGGGCGACTCGTGGCGAGATGTTGTGGTGAGGGGTGACACGTGGAATGGAGTACGGTGCCAGCTATGTTTAAGGATTTGGTCAAAGGCATCAAGGCATTTGCTAAGACGAGCCCTACTTTATACAGTAGTACTCAGTTATTTTCTTTTAATACTCTAAATAAATACTTATTTAGAGGGGGTTTAACGGGGTAGAATAAGGGAATAAAAGAGGGTTTATCATGTACAACAGGCTAACAAATAAAGAATAAGTCCCATTAATATTTTTTTTCGTTTTCTTTGATTTTTGGCTTTTTTTGTAATTAAAAAAATAAAATATATATTTTTATCTATAAATAGAAATTTGGTTTGACTCATTTGGACACCAAATAATTTTTTTAAAATTTTAAAGTTATTAGAGATAAAGATGGTAAGATATGAAAGATTATTGGGATTTGTGTTAAACTGTTGTATAATTTTTTTTGCTTAGGTAGCTTATGAGTATTAAATAAATTTTTATATTTGTTTTTAATAAGTTGAAGTATTAAAAGAGAATGAGAGATGATACTTTGTTGTACATTGCTTTGGGAGTACTTGGTTGGGGTATATATTTGTTTTGATAGATCCGAGGTTCACTTTAGTCAAAATGAACTGTGACAATTTTTGTATAAACTGTTTTTATGTTCGGCAGTGGAAGGAAATGCTTTTTTGTTTATTTTGAGAAGTAAATTAGTTTATAAGATTTTAAATATCAAATGTAATTAAATTACTATTTTACGAATGAGTTATATGAATTCAATGAGTTTTTTTGACCAATACATTTTGAGGTGTCGGTATATATTATGATAAAAATAATACATAATTGAGGGATACACAATCTGAACTCGACCCATAATTAAGGGAGTTATTTGTAAGAGGTTATTCATAACCCACTGCCGTTGGATCTTGTGGCCGGATCAATTTCGAATAGCCCCAGCCAATGGACTGAGCTCTATTGTTGATAGGATGGGCAATGCAGTAATTTAGCGTACAAATGAATAATAAAAGAGGATGTGATGAGCTAATTGGTAAGTCATTGCAAGACTAATGAAGTGCTCTTGAGCAGTTGAGCACACTTTCAATTCAAATTAGTTGGCCATCCTCAATCCTACTCACTCCAACAAAGCTTCCTTAATGTAATGGAAGTCCTCCTTTTTTGATCAATATCTCTTCCCTCCCACTTCTGAAAGCCAGGATTGCGATTAATCTCATGCTTCCAATTGTAGCGAGCTTCCCCCCACATTAGGAGTAAAGATCCTGGAGTCAAGTATACAGGTACTTTTAGCGAGCTGGGTGATTCTCCTTTTGCCTCCTTCCCATTTCCACAAGCTTCAGTCTCGACGCTGCTGAAATGCATCAGGCAGGATGATTCCAGAGAAACGAGACCAATTCCATCTTCAAACCGCATAAGGTCAACATGTGCAGAAATCCCCTGCATGTACGGAACTCATGAGGCTTGGAGCAACATCTCACATTGTCTGCATAACTTGTGTTACCATCTAGTTAGAAAGAAAAGGAAAAAATAGAAATAAATGCCATTTTAACTCCCTGTGAGGAACTTTAAGCCCTGTCAAGAATCTAAAGGTGCAGAATAGGGTGGAATGGGCTATTGGTGGAAATTTTCCAGGTGGGGTAGAATATGGCCCTGAATTCACAAAAATGATTGGAATAACAATCTTAACCAAACAGGTCTTGGGTTTAAGCAAGTCTCCCAAACTTTTCTACAGAACTGCTTTAGACAGAATACAAAAATAAAGAGCCATCTAGCACAATCCTGATTAGGATTTAAATTTATAATTCATTACTAGTCACACTATCTAAACCTGTAAGCTTGTTTTAGCAACAAAAGAGATGTCCTCATAGTCCAGATCAAGGGGACGGCATTTGACGAGGGAATAACATGTAAGGCATGATTAACATTATTCTTCAGAAATCAGAATCAAATGAAGGTTGTAGATACTGATGGCAAAAAAAAAAAAAAAGATACTGATGGCAAGCTAGGTCTGAAATTTGAATATTAAGTCCCAAGACCTTTATAGGCTTTGGAGAAGTATTCATGAATACACATTGAATATGGGGTCCCAAGTCTTGTTAGATTCCCCTAGTACGAGGTAATTTATAGCTCTTTGGCCACGTAATTACTCCTTCCGCTCCTCTCAAAGAGTCTTGCCTTTCTTTTGAAACATTACACTCAAAGAATCTTGTTTCGAATATTAAGCTGAAAAAAGATAACGAGTTTCCGATTTGCCCACATTTCATTAAACTTAAATTAGAAAGTCTATATCCATCCTAAAAATTAAGGCTGTTTATTGAAGTATTTTAATCCTTAAAGTTTTTTTACTTGCAATCGTGGACTCCTGAGTGAAAACAGAGGGAGTATTTCATCTTAGGAAAGAATGAGTAACTTTCAAAGTTCTTGAAGCTCTAACGAATAAGTCGACCAAGCTTTCAAAGTTTTTGAAGCTCTTTTCAGATGGTGTAAGAGTAAAGAAGTTTGCATGTCTACTTCTTCATCTCTCGTATTTTTTTTATTGTTGCTCATCTCTATGAGAACCAAATCAGCCCTCATCTTTGCTCAAAACCAAGTGCAACTAACCTAGCCTGCTATTGCTGCCTTTCACAATATATAAAACCGCTCGCATAGACATGACTTTCCCATTATAAGCCTATGTTAAGTAAAAACTATGCTAAATCTTGTGCTAGTTTAAAGAGGAACAAACAATGTATCAAGATTACCACTGCCCTACCCCTGCTTCTATAACTTTCTACAAGCTTGACTCCTATATATTCACACAAATATTTTTCACAAAAATCCAGAGAAAGTTCTATGATGTTCCAATGCAAAGAGCCCAATCAATCATACTTGCTCACCCTATTGTTGTCATAAAAGATTGTCGATCTTCTCCGCATAGAACATATATAATATACATACATACATAATAAATTGAATGATTCTAAGATGAGATACAGGTATGCCTCACATTGCTACTACACAACTAGGACTCAGCTAGAGGAAGAAAAATGGGAAGGGAAAAAGAAAAGAAAGATGCAGGAAGAAAACGGCGGCAAAAAGAATGCAGCAGCAAATATATACGATGAGATAATCAAATTTAAAATGAGAATGTAAAGTGAAGATAAATATAAACCAGTAAAAGTCATATCGCACCTGACCTGGTTGATACAAGTTTACAATTAGTTGATTGAAGAGAGGCTCTCTCCATAGCAATTCCGATGGGAAAAGACATGCTTCCCTATCTTTATCACATGAAGCTAAATCGTAATCACTAAAATGTACAAACTCTCGTATCGAAGTAGAAAGTTCACTCGCCCATGCTGGAAGATCACCAAACCTCATTGCCTGCAATGAAAAGAATAAATGAAATAGCCTATAGGACCTAAAGAATAAATGGATATGCCAGCAAATAAATCATGGTTGCTAATACTTCTTTTAAAAGAAAGGGGGAATAAGTACTAGATAAGAAAAAAAAAATGAGCACACTGCATCATTTGAGTATGTCCTTGTTTGCCAGAATAAAGTGCCACAGGGTACTTAGGAACACAAACTTGATCGCACAAGGCTTGGAGTTAGACAGAACAGAAGAAAGAACAAACACATAGGTAAACATGAGAGCAAGTGGGAAAACTAAAAATTATCAACCTACTGAAAAGATGATCCAGCGACAGATAAGATAAAACTAAACATAAAAGTAGAAATTGACTAAAAGAGAACCTCCCCATACTCCCCAAGGAAATACGACAGCCTCATAATTAGTAATAACCATTCTTAAGCAAGGAAAAGATATAGAGGTACAGAGCAAATCAAAAATCATATTCCCAAGACTACTGGAAGAAAAACCAGTGCCAAAAAAATCTGTGAAAATCTTTAAAATTAAGCAGTCTATGGTCATAATAACTTGAAAGCATACTCGTTTAGCTCCAACAGTATCCTATGTTTTAGTCTTAATCATTTAACTATAGCAGCTTTACAATTTGATCATGTAGTTTAAAACAGCAATTACACGAGATAGGAATCCACCACTAGTCATGGGAAGTGAGCAATAACAACATTATTGATATTGTGCAATTCAATAAGCACCAAAGATTCAAAATAGAGACAAGTACGCCAATGCAAAGTAAACATCTATAGCACTTCAAGCATGTAAGGAAAGCTAGCTTAGTTTAGCATGGTAGCTAACACTGAGCCGAACCTGATTGTGAGAAGCTTCGGTGAACCATCCTTCTGCGCACAAAAGAAAGAAATCAGCATATATGTGAGCTTGGGGTCGTACCAATTTTTCCTGACATCGAACATGACCGCAAAGGTATAAATTCTACGAAGAAACTGAAAAAATTTGTTGAAAAAATATGGAATGAATCAAGTGTTCGTTTCTTACGCAATGATCGACATTCTTTTCCATACTAGCGAACGTGCTGGAAGTGTATATATATATGGATGAAGAGAGATTGGAATTAACCTTTATGAATGGCGAAGAGCAATGAAGATTGTTGCTCGGGAGTTAGAAAGTCTCGGCACAACGATAAGCCATTGATTTCGCTGAATCGTTCCCATTTAGGGTTCTCCCCGAATATTGACTGAATTTGAACTCCGACTCCGTTATTCGAGTCTTCGAGCTCAAATTGTTGGTTCAGTTGGTCGTTATCCTCGCTGTCAGAAGAGTCACCGAAGGCTGATTTGATTACCATCTTGTATTCGTCCATCTCGTCCCGCTCTCCCATTCGCCGGCGGCCACACGGCTTTCTACTAAGTGCATGCCGAAAAATTTCTCACTTGGACGGTAATTGCGTTGCCTCGCGTTGCCTCGGTCTCAACTATTTTATTTTTGGATATTTTACTTTCAAAAATTTAAATATAGAAATGACATCTATTATCTATTTTATTTTTGGAAAATCATCTTATTAGAAAATAATTTTTCCAGTTTTTAATAAATTTAAATTAACTAAAATTTATAATTATTAAATTTAAATTAGATAATTTAAATTATAATAATTAATTTGATTTGAATCTAGGTTTAAATTAAAAAACAAGTGTACTTTTTGGGGTCTCTTTTATTTCTAATTTAGTTTAAGATAATTAAATTTAACTATTAACTAAAACATTTATATCTATAACTATTACTAAAACAAAAACTATTAAATTTAAATTAACTTTGAAAAGCTTTAAAAGTTTAATAATTAGAGGTTTCTTGATTTGAATCATGTTTAAATTAAAAAATTTCAACTTTTTTTAAGGACTGGATTTAAGATAAAAATCAGTCCTAAATCTAATTCATATATGATAAAATTCCTAAAACTAATTTGATAAGATAAAACAAATTTAGGATATAGTTTTACGAGCAAATTTATGATAGAGATTTAGGATTTTGGTTTTTTTTTTTTATGATAGAGACTTAGCAAATTTATTTGTTCTTCTACTAATATATAATTATTAATCATTAGTTACTAATCTATTAATTATCTATTAACTATTATTAAAACAGAAGTTGTTGCTACCACATGACGAATTTCTTAGCAAATTTATTTGTTCTTCTACTAATATATAATTATTAATCATTAGTTACTAATCTATTAATTATCTATTAACTATTATTAAAACAGAAACCATTGCTACCACATAACGGATTTTAGTTTTATGCTTAAAGTTTTAAAGGAATAATGTGCTTCCACATGTCACCTTCTATACAAGTTTATAATTTTTTGTTTACCAAAAATTAAAACCCGATAGATTTTAATAACTCATTTGTTTAGGCCTAATATTTTTAAAGTCACAAGTCACGTGTTACATTTTCAATCCACGAGCAACACAAAAAATGAGAATTAGGCCATTGAAAGGGTAGGGTCTTATATCCAATGGGCAAGGTTGAGTGTTGTATTAAGCTTATTTTATAGGTGATGTATTAAGTACTTACCATGCTTAGTTATGAAAAATTTGTCTTGAATGAGGTAGTTATCTATTTTATTAAACTCGTCATCATTACCATGATGAGACCGTTATGATGAACGTGGTAATTAATGTGCCCGCCAGGCACGCCACCACGCTTAATGGGCAGTTACTCTCTGGCACTAGCTATAAAAACCCCTCAAAACAAAGGAGGGAGGTAGGTGATTCTGAATACTAGCCCAAACTTTGTCGAATTGTTTGTTCAGCTAATTGTTAAGCTAACTTTCACGCCGGAGGGCTTTTGCAAGGAGTGTCCCCTGCCTAGTTTACCGTTATTCGCTTGTTTACAGGGTTGGGCCTTGGAGATTACGGATAGATCGAAAGCCAGATAATCAGTTGAAGAAGCCCAGTGCGTCCCTGATTTATTTGGACGCATCAGTTGGTTCCGTTGCCGGGAAGCGAAACTTTTTCCGAAGTGCAATTATGTTCTTGGTAATATCACATGTTAGCTATGGCAGAGAATGGTATTAATGGTGTCAACGGCAGTAATCAGGAAGAGGTACATGCAACACCAAGTCTTAACTTACCGGCTGATAATAATCCACCACCTCACGATGCTTGTCATCAGCTTAATCAACGGCGAGTGCGAGTAGTTTGCCGGTGGAATGCTTCGAGCCAGTGGAAACAAGTCTTCTGATTCAGGAGAACTGATGTCTGTTGGTGCGAGCAGTTTAACTTATAGCATGTCTACCGGTGGTGAGTCTTAAGGATGTTCCGATCTTTATCACTGAAGGCTTTTGACATAGCTGCAGGTCTTCCGGTGCTAAGTGCATCTGAAGTGCTGGTCTGTTTTAATCATCATGTAGGAAGGTAGGATTTGATCATGTCACATCTAATCTAAGACCTATGTGATATCATACGAGTTGTCACGCTAACCGGTACGCAGACCTTTTAGCCACTCGTGATGACTCACTTGTAATGGGGGCAAGCAAATCAACATATATAGAATATGCAAGGTGATAATTAAATTATCAAGAAGCATATTTCAATAGGAGGGAATGAAGAACTGAAGTTGTAATTGGTGCATCTATTGGTGCTACCATACCCTGCTCGTGTTGCTCGATCAAGGTAAAATATCTTTAAGTCTACGTATTATTATGCCAGCTCTATCTATTCTTCGACGAGATTACAGCGTAATCGATAAAATTGCTTTTATTTCTCAGCTCTTTGTATTAATTTAGGCTATTTGGTTTGCGTATTGCATCTGTTTTACCCTCTCATTATCAGTTCTCTGGTTTTTTGTCATCCAACTTTATCTATGTTACTTCATTGATGGTGTATGTATTTTGAATTTAATGATTAGTTCGATGTTATGCTTAATATGAATTAGACATCCATAATGGTCACACACTTCACCTAGTTCCCCAACGGCGTGTATGACGACCCGACCCGGACTCCAATGCGAAATCCCAAGGTCGTGCCGTCAAGACAAGCTAAAAGACGGACAAGCACCCGCTAAGCGTAGTGGTGCGAGTCAAGAGTTGAACCAACAAACTCTAAACAGGAATGTAAAGCCATAACGGCAAAACCGAATAACCAAAAAAAAACTAAAATCTGCGGAAGCGAATCATAAGTGGAACCCAAGCTTATAATTATAAACTAAGGAATACAAGACTGAGAAACGACTATCTCTCGACAAACTACGACTCGCGTGACGCAACATTGCGCCGTCTGACAACCCATCGGCAACCTAAGGCGTGAAACAACAGATCACCAACGATAAACAACCACTCAGCGGCTACAACATGCCGGAGGGACAAATCAACTAAACGAATAAGATATTAAATACTAACAACTAATCCAATGTCTCTCGACTAAAATTGTCGGAGACAGAAATAACCATAACACCATACTAGAATAAGCGAGCTAAAACCTTGCTCGGAAAGACAACATAATAACCTCTAAATAAATACAATAGCTCAACCAAACAGGTCGGCTCCCAAAATAATACGATAATAAAATGCTAACATAACTACCCAAGTAAAGTTTACATAACTTTACGTCGGTGTCTCACAAGATATTAAATACAATAATAACTCCAAGCTATTGCCCGGAAGACCACCTGCTAACCGACAAGCACCAAGGCGCAGCGTGCACTATCGAGCTTCTGCAAAAACTAAGGAAAACAAACACACGAGTGAGTCATAATGACCCGATAAGTTACTAAATGCAAATGTATGGCATAGCATGACGTGGCATGGCATAATGCACAAGCGTATATAAAATCATGGTATCTTAATAGCATACCAACAATAAACCACATAGCACGTTATCTTTCATATAAGTGCTTATACATAAGCACGTAAAACCAAGACCTGGGCCTAGCCCTCAAATGATCACAAATTTGCGCTTAGCACGTTATTCATATAAGTGCGAGTATTAAACATCACAATAGGATATGTTATGGGCCGGCCGCTACGTAGCTCTGCAAGAAAAACAACTTGTTATACGGGTTTTGTGACTACGATGCTCGTGTCTTAGCATCGATATCTTAGAACTCCGCCGGCTGATAGCGGCTGTGTCGCGTATTGTTGCGGCGACGAGGGCTCTTCCCATTGCGGCCTGATGGAGGGTGTGTGAGGTCAGTGCGGCGATCCATAGCGAATACGACGATTCGTATAGGCGTGATCGTCCTACCACGACATAAAAATCAAACCAAATAGTGTCAATTTGGACTTAATGCAATGCACAAGTAGATGTTTACTCGTAAAGACCAAATAAGGATCAGATTCGACAAGAGCGAACCCGTCCGACCAAATGCTCAAGTATATATTTACTCAATATAAACAAATAAGGAATGAATTCGACAAGAGCGAACTCATTCGACCAAATAGGTTATTATTCCCTACCATAAATCAAGTCAAGGCAAATACATTGCTCACGACCAATTAATCTTAAAAGATCTCATGTCACCAATTAAATCAAGAATAGTATAAACCCACCGAGAATCATATTGTGAGGTCTATAATGGACCTCTAATTGAAATCAAACCAAAGACTACACCGTAGTCATAACCCACAAGTACGTTCATGCACAACCGATCATTTCCCAAAAGTGAGAACTAACCCAATAATTATCTTTCAACCATACTCGAGACCATAGGTTGGTCTTTAATGTACCGTGCTCTCCCGAGCACGCTTCCAAATAAATCCCCTAATAAATCTCTATAATATAAGTGTCTCAATTGGACACAAAACGAGATGCTCAGGTGCTCACCATCATGACCTACCAAAACCCGAACATCGTAGGAATTCATCCCAACGGTTATTATCATGTTATTGAACTTGTAACGACTCCGATGAGTCTTAGCACTACATTTCATTATTTATATATATCATAAATCCCCAAATTAACACTCCATTCCAATATATGACAAAACACTAAAATTCATTCGGCTTGATTCCCAAGCCCTAAAATCCAAGAACTCATCGTAATCATAATCTCACTCGAAGTTTAGAAACTAAGTGCACCGCAATCATAATCAAACGAAACCCAAACATCGTAGGATTTTGACCCAAGTTCACTAACACATTATTGAACTTATAGTGACTCCGTTGAGTCTTGCTATTAAGTTTCATTATTTACACTTTCCATAAATCCCAACATTATCATCCTCTTCAATTACAACAATTTCTAAAATAATTCGGGCTTGATTCCCAAGCCCCAAAATTCATAAAAACCTAAACAAAGGGATAACCCATTTCTCCCAACACACAACATCATTCAAATCATCCTAAACGTTAATACCCCCTTTAATTAACAATACTTTCTCCAATAATTCGGGCTTGATTATCAAGCCCTAAAACTCATGAAACTCAACATAATCATATACCCATCTTATAATACACATAATCTCAAATAAATGGTCATACTCCTATTATCTAGTGAGTTCACACATCCAAATTCTCAAACTTATGCCTACTATCATAATAAACTCAAATAAAAGGTAAACATGATTTCTAGCAAGCTCATAATCCTAGAAACCCAAGATGAAGAATAACAATATACTTCAATAATCATAGAAGTCATCCTACACATGCTCTTAACAAGTTCACATGCTCAAATCACAAGTTAAACATCACACAAGGCAAGTATGTGTACTCATTGACCTCAAATAGCATAGAGTTTGTTTTCCTTAGGATCAATGAGTACAAAATCAAAGAGAGAAGAAGTAACTTACAAGTATTTTACACCCAAGAAAGCAAAGAAGAAAACTAATCGGTTGAAAATGCTCCTCTCAACAAGCTCTTCAATCCTATGGCTTGGCTTCAACAATGGAGGAAGAGAGCTATGGGAACCAAGAAGAAACCCTCAAGAACTCAAGGAGGAACCATGGAGGAAGCAAATCCCGTTTTTGGAGAAGGGAGGAGAGAAATAAGAGTCAAACTCTCAGATTGTGGCTTAAAAGGGGGTTAAAATTGAGTGGGACAAGTGTCACCACAATGTGGTGTCTTAAAAATCTGATTTGGGCTTAATTAATCCACTCAATCACTCACTAATCCACCCATAAAACTTGTTAGAGATGTTAAGGTATAAGTAAGGAGGTTTAGGGAGGTTTAAGTGAGGTTTAGAAAAGGTTTAGATAGGGGGTTTGGGTGTATAAGTCGTTCAATATCAAAACAGGGGAAAAATCCTGAAAATGTGATCCTGATGTTGAGGCGGGCGCCTCAACATACTCCAGGCGGGCGCCTGGGCTCCTGCCCAGGGTATTTTCATTTGCAAAGCTCTCAGTACTTGAGGCGGGCGCCTCACTATGTCCAGGCGGGCGCCTGGGCCTCTGAACCTTCAAAACTTGGTCTAAACATGTCCTAAATGGTCCCAAACTTATGGGCAACCATTCTAAGGTCTAACCCAACTCAAAACATGTCAGAAACACACCCGAAGAGCTCCCGAGACAACTCGGAGCGAAACCGGGAAGGGGTGCAACAACGTGCAACCGGAACGACGAATGAACTCGCAATCGAACGAGCAATGGAAGGAGACTTTTAAGGCAAGTCTAAGTGCTAATGAAGAAGTTTAAATACTTCTAGAAAGTTGAATAACAACAAGGGAAATAAGAGTCCCAAACGAGAGACGATTACACGACTCAATCCCCGAACTACGCGATAGAGACGAACGCTATCTCCAAAGCTTCCAAATCATCGATAGACTTAAGGAACACCTCCAACTTGAAGTCTAACACATCTAAACATGTTAATAAACCATCTTATAAAGTTCTAGGGCCAAATCGAGGTCACGAACACAAAACGCAAGTAAATCCTCAATCGCGTCGCATTCCGACTATCGTCGAGTCACGACTTGTGACTTTAGCAAGTCAACAACTATATGGAGTCTCTTAATAATGTTTTGGTCTTAATATGGTCTCTCAAACATATCTATACCCTTTCGCAAATCAAACATACAGTCGACAAAGGAAGAAGTGCAAGTGTAGCACGCAAACCGAGCTAACGAAGAAACGGGGTGTCACAGCGTGACCCATCAACCTTCTAGAACTTACCCCATCAGCCAGGCACCACAGGTTTGATACAAATTAAAGCCAACACTTTTTTCTTTTTCCAGCTTTGCCACAAACAGGTTGATCACTTCGAAGGATCATGCATCTGTCCAGATCAACCTTGGACATTTGGATTAGACTGGCCTATATACTGGTCAATTCTTCACTTTCACTCTGTGCGGGTTTATCTGAGCCTAGGTAATGATTACATATTTGTCGAAGTGTCTGATTGCTTATAGAAGTCATTTGCTATCCCTTGGTGTAATTGCTAAACATATTTTTATATACACACTTTTTTGTGGGTTCTCAAACTAGGTTGCCTCTTTAGTAAGTAGTAACTAACATGATGGATGCCATTGTGTGGACCTTGTTATTTAGTAACTCTTACGTACTAATAAAATGTTGATTTACATGTAGCTTTACTGAATTTGGTTGGTAATCCATATGTGCAGGGCGATGCCGATAATGCTCTTGATAGGCTTTGGCAGAAGAAGGTTGAAATCCGACAATAGTGAATTTGCCAATGGAATTTGCTCTATGTGAAGAAGCTCACTAATCTAACATTTTAGCTTTGTTGTCACGGTTTCCTAATTGTGGCATTATCAAGCATTCAAGTATGATATAGTTGTATGTATGATTTTCTTGTTTGTTGGTGATAATCATAAGGTAAATTGTAAATATTATAAATACATCTTGCATAAATAGACTTAATCCTACGGTAAAATTTTACTTCCTTTTGGTTCCTTAATATTTTAATTACAATGCTTGAAATTGTTATCGAATGATTTTTCTTCATAATGTTTGAACTGTGTTCTCAAATGATCTTTGTTCTTCCTTTGAATGATTTCTCTTAATTCTAGGTATCTCTTTTTATAAAATTTTTTGTATTCTATCAATTGAACAAACTCCCGGTCGATAGTGAACTTTTTTTTTTTTTTTTTTACAAAAAGCCAGAATGTTTAAGTGCGGTGTCTCAAATTGTGTGCTAACATAGAAATGGTACACAGAGCTAGAAGTAAAAAGGGTGTGTGGAGACTTGGCCTAGTAATTTGGTGGGTTGAGATGGATAACTAATTTGAACCCATTAGAACACAAATATCAAACGGGATAAAATGAGTCTTGCTGAATTGAGTCGGGTTTAAACGGTTTGCCCCGTTTTAACTCGGAATTTTCCCCAAAAAAATGCTACATGTTTATTTGATTAATATATGAGACAATATTTTTTCATAAAATATTTGATTAATATATGAGAAAATATTTTTTCATAGAATATAAATTTATAATATAAGTATTTTAAGTGTGGTGGAATAATATAAATAAAAAAATAAAAGTTATATTGGTAGTTAGGTTTGTTAGTTGAAATGAAAGAGATTTGAGATGTTTTAAAGGATTATATAAAGGGTGGTTATTGAAATAATTTTTTTTATAATGTTAAAAAAATATAATAAAAACAAAAAATAAGGTAACTAGAGGATGTTAACGGGTGGCATTGTCGGAGAGAATCCTTACCCAATTGACGTCACAGATTTTGTTCAGTCTCGATCAACGTGCCGTCGTTGCTATCCGTGCCCAGTGAAAGAGTCTCCAGCTGTTTGCATAAATCCTCCTTGAGATGAGTCCTCTTATCCTCATCTCCACACGTGCAGTACCACTCTTCACCCATTTAAGACAATAAACTTGAATTTATTTTACTGGGCTTCGAGTTAAGAAAATTGACCCGGCCAAATAATTCTAGCCTTTGGAGTTTGGATACTGAGATACTTAGAAAAACAAACTAACAAACAAAAATTTTGTGCTATCGTGATACTAATTGCGATACTTTATGTACCGTTTCATCTTTAAATAAATAATTTTCATTTAATCTATTTTTTAAAATATATATTTAATTTTATAATAATTTTAACTAATTATCTATAATATTTCTTACTGATTCTGAAATAATAAAAGAACATGATCATGTTGATTTGAATTAAAGAAAAATTTGATAATTTGTAAAAAAATTACAAAAACAATTTTTTTAAATTCATATAAAATTAGTTCATAATATTTTGTTTTGAAATAAAAGATTGAAATGTCTTTGAACTCTGTTTAAGAACTTAGGTCCCACTTACTTTATTAATTACCCTCATCCGTTCTGGAGATAGTCCGGTATTCTATTTTAAAAATTATAACTATATATATATATATTACCCTCAAAAATATGATGTAAGCATGTTGATTATGCTTAAATATTTTTTAATTATAATTAACTCTAATAATAGTTGTATATTCCTTAATTATTAGTATAGAGTAAAAATTTAAAAATTAATTCAAAGACCAAAACCTATAAATCCAAATTTTACCTGGACCATTTGTGTTGTTTACTCAAATCAAAACAGTAAATCTTTCCAACCATAAAACTCCAACACACCCCTTCTCACTTCCAAATATATATATATATATATATATATATATATTTATGTGTGTGTGTGTGTATGTATAAGACGTTTTTACGAATATTTTTTAAAAAACGAATCCTCTTTACTGCAATATATAAATAATCATATAAACAATCATTTTAAAGGTATAGGTAGACCCCACTAGTCACTACCTCTTAAATATGTTTTGGCTAAAGTATGAACTTTAGCCCATTCTATAAAGGGTGATTTTAACCACACCCCAATATCCTCTCTTTACACCCCATGCATTGCATTGAGATGTTGTACTCTATGTTATACAATGTAGTACATGGGGTGTAAAAAGAGGATATTGGGGTGTGGTTAAAATCACCCTTCTATAAATGTAAGCATGAATAAATTAAAAGGAATTCTTGTCTATCATACTCTAATTAAACTTAGTAAAAAATATTCATAATTTTAGGTTAAATTATATAATGCACATAAAGAATTTTAAATGAAAGATCCATATGCCCCATTTGTAATTTTTTGGGTTAATTTCACCATTGGTTCATGTACTTTACAAAAGTCCGGTAGTAGTCCTTATACAATGCAAGTGCACACCACAAACCAAAGATTACAAATTTTGCACACCACTAGTCCTTAACCCTAACTCTGATAACAGTGGTACCGATAAGTGATCATGTGCTCCCTCACATGCAACAACAACAGTCTTTTCACCGGCGATCTTCTTCCCCTTGATCTATCTATCTTTTCACTGGTTAATTAAACCCATCTATCTATCTCCGCCCTCGAGGCGTAGGAGAATATCGAAGGAAAGTATGTTTAGTTGTTGTCAGGTAAGTGCATTAAGCCTTAGTTTCAAGTGTTTTAGCCGGCGAACGAATAAGGGAGCCACTGGAATAGATTTCGTCCTGAACTTTGCATGCTTGCCCCGGTACTTTAAGACATTCCTTCCCCTATTATAATAAGTTCTCTGTTTATTTCCTTTTAATTCCTATTCCCTATTCTGAAAGTCGTTTAGCCCATAGTCCATCGAAAGTTAAGTGGTCAAAAAGGCAGGACTTCCGGTGTATCTGCATTGGCCGTAGGACTGGGTTTGATGAAGGAAGACAGATCAACCATCTCTACCATTCCCAAGTCTTAGCGGTGTGAAAGAAGATATATCATCTTTTCTCTTTCTTCCAACACCATTCAATCTCCTCAACCTTTTCCACCACTTCAACAGAACCACTGATAACTGCCTCGACATTCCCAAATCTTAGAAGCTTCTCTTCACCGCCTCGCCTACCAGTGAGGGAGTGATTGTACTCAGGGGAAGCGAAGAGAAAATCCATGGCGGAAGAGCGAATGAGGGGGAAGATTCGGAGGCGAGTAGCTGTGTTGTGGTGGAGGATGCGGGAGTGGGGAGTAGTTGGGTTCGAACTTCGATCCAATTCCATCGATCAATCAAAAGGCTAATTTACGATCAAGGTTTGTTGATAAATGGTTTGGTTTTGTTGCTTTAGATTTGGGTGTGTTAATTTAGATCCTTCTGTGTTGGAAAAATTGTGTTTAAAGAATGAAATTATGCATTTTGTGCACGAATTTCTTCACGTGTTATTTGTGTAATGATAAGGGTAATTGTGGAATCGTGTTCTACTCTGTGAAAACATCGAAATCATATATTTATTTGTCGAATTTGGTGTTTAGATGAATAAGTTATGATTGATTAAAATGTGGTTGTTGGAAGTGAGTTTATCGCACATTGAGAGATTAATAAAAACTTGAGTGGTTTATATACAACTATACAAATGTCTTATGTGATAAGGGTAAACTTGTATAAAATAGAGGCTCTCTTTCGGCTTGCTTGCAAATCATGGAAATCATGGTCAGTACTCGTAATGCGGCGCGTCCACACGAATGTCAGACTAACCCACGTTTTGTTAATTTTTTTTTTTTGTAACTCCAATATTTATAATAGACTTTATGGGTTGTTATTATCAGCTTTAATGATAGGTATTATTTACCTATTGATGATTGATTTATAACCAGTCGCTTGTCTACTTCTATAAAAGGAGATTATTTCTACAATTACATAACACGATTAAGAACAATCTTATTTTCTCCTCTTTAATTCGTTGAGTGTATTCTTTGACCTTATGTTTTCTTGTTGGTGATAGAAGTCAAGCACATATTCAGTTCGCCAGAATCCTTAGTTCTGAAGGTTTCTCCGGTGTCTCCGTTGTATCCTGAGAGACAGACGTCCATTAGAGCTTCCAAGCACAAGTGAGAAGGGGTGAATCTATTTTAAGGAAACTGTGTGCGACACATGCCTCGGACTTGAAGGTTTTATTCGTCAGGTAGATCACAGTTCTACAACAGCAGACTTTGTGTGAAGCACCAGCAGACTTGAAGTCTACCTGCAGACTTAGAATACAAAGCAATAACTTTTTCAATTGTTTTCAATTCTGTAATTGTTTTTATTATTGTTTTTCCCTATGCTATATTTCTAACATTTTGCAACAAAGTTTCGTTTCTTCTTCATCTTCACTTGAGAAGCAGATGGGTTTGATGAAAGAGAAAAAGAAAGAGAGAATCCATGGTGGAAGAGCAGATGAGGGGAGGATTCATAGGCGAAACAGTTGGGTTTTAGCATATGATGCGGGGGTGGAAGTAGTCGGCTCCTTTGCTTCGTCTAGATTCAATCTTCCTTCGGAATTCAATTTATTCAATCTTCCTCTAGAATTCTTCCATTGTTGGCTTGTTGCCGAGAGCTGGGAGGGAGACATTGAGTGAGGGAGAGATAGAAAGTAAAAAGAAATTTAATTCGAGAGAAATCGATTGATTTTTCAATTTTTGAAACTGAAACCGAATTTTTGAACAAAAAACCAAAGATTTGTTTGGGTTTGGTTAAGTTTATTGGTTCAGTGGTTCCGACTAGGGGTGTAAATCAGAACCACCAAACCACGGAACCGAACCAAGCCAAACCAAATCAGTCAGTTTGGTTCGGTTGTGGTTTTAAAAATTGGAAAACCTCGCGGTTCGGTTCGGTTCACGGTTTTTTGTATCGAACCAAACCAATCTATATATTTTTATTTATTTATTATATAATATATAATATATTACATTTATTAACTATTTTGAACCTTTGATTTATTCATATAATATATATATATACTAAACCAAACAAAATCTTGATTGTTGGAAAACTATTATTTCTTCAATTATCTGTGTTTATTTTAGAATTTGCATTGTTTTATTTATGATAATTTGTTGTTAGTAGGTTATTTCCTAATTTTGATGTTAATTCAAAATTAAAATCTTATTTTTATTGTTATTTTTACTGTTGGTTAATTTCATTAAAAAATAATTTAAATAAACCATAAAACCGAACCAAACCAAACCAAACCGAGTGGTTTGGTTAGGTTCAATTCCAATTCTTACTCAGTTCGATTCGGTTTGAGATTTTTGGAACCACTAGGAGGTGGTTCGATTTGTGATTTTGGTATAAACCAAATCAAACCAAACCACTTATACACCTAGTTTCGACTAATGGCCCTACTCTTTCCTTGTAAAGGAGAAGAATGTTTATCTTGCATGTTTCGAAAGGAGATGAACATTTCCTTTTCTTGAAATTAAGTATTTATAATGACTTTAAACCCTATTAGTTTGTAGATGATATTCCCTCCATTTCACACACGACTACACCATTTTAGGATATTTCATTAAGTTTACTTTAAAAAATTAAGTCTACAATTTGCTTAATATCTTAATTTTACCCTCAAAATTTGATATTAACATATTAATTCTATTCAGATATTTTTGTAATTATAACCAACTTTAATGCTAATTTTATATCCCTTAATTATTAGAATTTTCATACATTGACTATCTGAGTTGAGCATAAATACTATTTATTAAGTCAAGTAAATGAAAGCAACTCCTTTTTAACCTAGTTTGAGAGCGGAAAATTGTTGCGGTGTATGATTTCAATAATTACGTAGTAAGGGCAAGTCAAATGGTGGTATTTGCCTCATAGTAGACCATCTTATGGATCCAATTCGTAAAACGAATCTCCACTCTTTCTGTACACCAACAAATGGTGGGTCGAATCAGAGAGATTGGTCTTACAAAAAATACATGTTAGACCGTATTTCCTAAGGCTTTGCGTTTGCCTCAAAGATATCAAAACCAAAATTTAATATATATTGATTACTATTAATGGGTATCAAATTATCATCTCCAACCATATGTATCAAAACTTGATATAAAAATAATTTCAAAAAAAATATATCCAACAAATATCATGATATAAAAACAAAATTAAAATATTAATAAAGTTATAAACAATAATTTACCAACTCATATCATGACATAAATATATGGTTAAAAAGGGTTTTAAAATTAGGTGTGGTATTAGGGAGGTTAATTGATACCTCCCATAGTACCTCACATAATTTTGATGCACTTTATTTTAATCATTTGAGAGCTAATAGCAAGAACAACAATTCATCCAAATCAAACATCAAGTCAAGCATAACTCATTAAAAACTAATAAAATAATTAATTTGATACTTATTTGATTCAAAATCAAAAAACATTTACAACAGTGGCACAAACTTACTTTTACATACTCCACCATCTTTATTTTTAAAATTAATTTGGTTTCCAAATAAAATAAACCAAATCTCTATATATAGATAAAAATGTGAACTATTTTTTATAAATAATTAGAAACACTTTTTGAATTTTGAAAATGTCAAAAAGAGGATAAAAATAAAAAAAAAGTGACAGATTATTTTTTGTTTGATTTGTATCAATTAAATTAGATACCCATTAATAGTCTCACATGCTTATCAAAATTTGGTTTTAACGGTTTTAACCTCATTGAACTTGCCTTTAAGGGTACTATGGTCTTTATAACTACTTTAATCACCTTGCCCTAGTATCTATAGGGGTTAACTTCACTATTGGTCCTTGTAATTAAGATCTTTCTAGCGATCATCTTTCAATTCAAAAAGTAACCATTTGGGTTCAAAGTAGTCTTTTTTGCACGCTAGAGGTCCCTCGTTTAGATGTCATTAGGAATAATCTGTTAAGTGATCGTGTGTTAAGCACATAATCATTTTTGGAGGGTATGATAGGAATTTGACAGCCATCGACTATTTAAACGGTGAATTAAATCCATATGTGTAAATCAAACTTTTAAAACAATGATCAATTTAAGGGTAGACGATAAGATTACTAATATGGGAGCACCAATCGCACTAGTTGTTTGGTCACTACTTCCTAGAACTCTTTGGTTTTCAATTAAAAGACATGTATTGCAGTACAAAGCAAAGTCCTCACAGTTGTTCTTGAACACATCATAGTTTCCAATTTTGTTTTGAAAGAGATACATGACCCGGTGGATCACTTATTGTGGTGGGTCGGACTTTACCGTTGTGCAGATCCCTTCTCATTTGGCAGTTATATGTGTTGACGTCGTATTCAAAGCGGTATAAGGATCCGGTTGAGAGGAAACAATTGAAGCAAGAGAGAATGCCCCCACTTCATGGCTTTCGAAATCCACATCGGGAATGTTTAGACAGGTTGTTGGTTTTGAAATTGAAGAGGAAGAGTTGAATGGAGAACCCATAATGGAACGGAAAGATGTGACAACGGAATATCCACTTGAACAAATCATTTGTTCGCCGGTAAAATGGACAACTTTGTTTCCACCTACCTATACACATGAATCATGATTTCAAACTAATTAATGATAATAAATATTGAATCTCATTCTCAAGGAAAAAATAAAAATATAAAATTAATCAACCCCAATATATATCACATGAACTTCAATACACCCAATTGCGTGAGTTGCATCCACAAAATCCGGTCAATGGCTTCCGGCCGGGCAATACTGGATAGGGGTGTGCACAGGGCCTATGCCCATGGGCTTTAGCGATGCCCGGTATAGGCCCATATAGCAAGCGAGCTTTGAATTTTGAAGCCTCAGTACGGTACATTGCCCTCGGGATCGGGCAGACGGGCTTTGGAAGGGCTTCGGACGGGCACAGGCTTTGGTCCATCTATCATTGTACATTGTCATAAAACATTTGTAACAAGTTTAAAATATAATAAAAGAGATTGATGATAAGCCAAATTAACACCCAATAACAATTTAAAATACTAATAAATCAAGTAGTCTACATAAATATAAAATGATAATTAATAAATCAACTAAAAAAAGAAATTATAGACCTATTGAACTATAGAAGGCATGGCAAATATTACATAAATAAATCAACTAAAAAGGAAAAAATAAATTACATAAATTAAAAAAAAAATAAAAAAATTAAAAAAAATTACATGGGAAGAAACTGAAGTAAAGGCTGAAGAGTGAAGAAGAATTAAGATGAAGTTGTAGAAGGCTAGACAGCAGCAAGCTTGGCGAAACCATTGTGACTGGAAAAGCCTTTAACGTTGTATCGGAGACTTGGGAGAGACCATCGGCGAGAAGATGCGAGAGGGAGTAGGAGAGGTGGAGACTGAACGAGTGAGCGGATGAAGGCTAGGGGGAATGAGGCTTGCCGTCGTTGGTGAGTGGGAGACGCGAGAGGACGATCGAGAAAAGAGAGTCAGAGAGTGACTGATCGATGGAAGGAGTGCCGGAGTAGATGGGAGAGGCGGAGGAGGGACGAAGACTAGAGTGGATCTAGTCAGGAGAAGTGGAAAGGTAGAAAAGCGGAGAGAGAGACGAAAGAGTAAAGGCGGCTGATCAATCTGATGTGAGCTGAATACTGAATAAGGTTGGGTTTTAATTAAAGCTTATAATCTAAATCAAAACTATTAGTCTATTATAATAATTTATTAGTCTACTAGGTTATTACCCGTGCGATGCACGGTTGACTTAATGTTGTTTCTGAAACTTAATTTGGTAGATAAAATTTGTAAGTTATTTGAATGAACCAACAACAAAAAGATGTGTACATAATTAATAAATAAATAAATAACGTGAGATCACACCGAACAATCAAACCGAAAATTTATGCGATTTTGTAGATAGAATTTGCAAGCTATTTCGTACTGGTTGTTCGTGGTGTTAGTGGAACACTTTTAATCAAATTTGATAAAATCTATTTAAAATTGACTGAGTATTAGTAAAATAATAAAAATTAAAAAACTTCTACCGTGAGAATTGAGGAGTCCTAATCAAATTAAACTTGTTTAAATCAAATGTGATAAAATCTATCTGTTACAAACCGATTTTGTAAGAAAAAATGGTAAATAAAAAAAATTACCATGAGAATTGAGGAGTTTTAATTAATTGAAATGTGTCTAAATCAAATGTGAAAAAATCTACTCAAATATAATTTAAAAAAATGACCATGAAAATTTGGAGTAATAATCAATTGAAACATGTTAAAATCAAATGTGATAAAATCTATCTGGAATTAACCGATTTTGACAACAAAAATTGGTAAAAAATAAAAATAAAAAAGGTTTTACCATATATAAAGGAGGCACCGGTTTTAAAATCTATTAGATTTTAATTTTTGGCAGAAAAAAAAAGAATTTATAAAGATATATTTATTATCATACATATTGTTTTAAAGGAGGCACCAGTTTTAAAATCTATCAGACTTTAATAGTTTTAATCAATTGAAATACGTCTAAATCAAATGTGATAAAATCTATCTGCAAATAAAAAACTTCTACTATGAAAATTTGAAGTACTAATCAAGTGAAACACGTTAAAATCAAATGTGATAAAATTTATCTAATATTAACCGATTTTGACAACAAAAAATGGTTAAAAAAAAACTTTTACCATGTATAAAGGAGGCATCTGTTTTAAAATCTATCAGATTTTAATTTTTGGCAGGAAAAAAAAGAATTTATATAGATATATTTAGTACCATATGCATGATTTTAATAGTTTTTGTTTATTCGCAAAAATTGTTTATAATAAGATTATTTTCTAAACTTGAAATAAATTATTAATTTTTTAATTAGAATAATTTGAAAAAGAAAAACCCAAAAAATAAGGTAAATATTCAAAATTGATCATCTAGTCATGTAATTGAAAGATTAAAATCTATGAGAATTGATGAAATCTATCCGCAAAAAAAATTACCATAAAAATTTGGAATTCTAATCAAGTGAAACGAGTTTAAATCAAATGTTATAAAATATATTTGGTATTAACCGATTTTGGCAGCAAAAAATGGTAAAAAAACAAAAAAATCTTTTACCATGCATAAAGGAGGCACTGGTTTTAAAATATATCCGGTTTTAATTTTTGGTGGGAAAAAATTTATAAACTTGTATTGAAGGTGACACGTGGAAGCACATAATTCCTTTAAAACTTTAAGCGTACAACATAAACTCGCCATGTGGTAGCAACGTCTTCTGTTTTAATAATAGTTAATAGATTATTAACTAATAATTATATATTATATATTAGTAGAAGAACAAATAACATAGAATTATCCTGTTGATAATTTGTATAAATTAAAAATTATGAAAATAAAAAAAAGATGTAAATAGAAGAGTTTTAGTAAAATTAAACTTGTATAAATTTTATAGGATAAAATCTAGTTTAATTAAGCGATATTTTTAAAAAAAAAACCCAAAATCCTAAATCTCTCTCTGAAACTTAATTTGGTAGATAAAATTTGCAAGCTATTTAAATGAACCAACAACAAGAAGATGTCCACATAATTAATAAATAAATAAATAACGTGAGATCACACCGAACAATCAAACCGAAAATTCATGCGAATTTTGTAGATAGAATTTGTAAGCTATTTCGTAGTGGTTGTTTGTGGTATTGGTGGAACACGTTTAATCAAATTTAATTAATTACTAAATAATCAATTTAAACGAAAAATTACTAAATAATCTATATATTAAGTTTAAGAAACAATCAATTTCAACAAAAAATTACTAAATAATCTATATATTAATTATTGATTACTTCGTTTAATTTTTTTCTGCATAAAATCCTAAGTCAATCTTTCAATTACCCATACATATGATCAATTTTAATATTTACATTATTTTAGTTTTTTTTTAAAGTATTCTAATTAAAAAATTCAATTATTTATTACAATTATATATATTAGGGATCATTTATGGTTTTTCTCTTTTTTCTTTTTGAAATGACATCACCGACCTAAGGTTATTTCCCTTCAATTTTTGTGTGTGTATATATGCCGCCAATATGATTTTTTATCAATTTTTTAAATTGTATTATATAACTTAATAGAGTTAAGACAACGAATTGGTCTATAGTAAAATCAATTTCTTGTGATTTTTTATCAATTTTTTTTTTGAGTAAAGTCAACTTCTTGTTAAATCGATCTTTAAGTTATGGTTTTGTTGTGTTTGTTATCTTTATTAATTAGTGATAAGATTAGTTTGGTTACTTTCAAAATTTCAAAACCTGTTATCTTTATTAATTAGTGATAAGATTAATTTTGTAAGTTTGACATTTCAAAACCAAAATTACTGTTAACAAAATCTTCAAAACACTATATAATCTGTTTGGGCGTTGTTCATATGTTTCCCATCATCTACTTGATAAGTACAAATGTGATAAAATTTATCATAACCTACTCGATAATGTGATAAAATCTACTTGATAATTACAAATGTTATAAAATTTATCCGGTAAGCAGTAACTTCTTATTTATATCGTAAACTAATCAATTTTGGTAGAAAAAAAGATTGTTTTTATAATTCATAGAGAGTAACACGTGGCAGCAACAAATTCCTTTAAAAAATTAAGCACTTAACAGAAAGCCGCCACATGGCAGCAGCGACTTCTGTTTTAGTTATAGTTAATAGATAGATTATAGTATTATACTATTATTATTACTTATTACTATTAAACTATTAGTGATTTCATTTATTTAGTGTTACTCAAGCAGACGGGTCGGACCGGGCATCTGACGGGCATTAAAATTTGAAAGCCCAAAGCCCATGATCGCGTGCATTTAACCTCTCTAAAACCCAACACTATGTATTAGCCCATGGGCACGTGCACAATGGGTCGGGCATAGGCGGGCTGTATGGGCTTATGGGCTGAGCTGCTCGCCCCTAATACTAGATAAGGATGCTTGATCGTATTCGTGTGCATCTTCGTCGCCGGGATCCATTAAAAGATAAGAACCCTCATCGGCTCACGCGAATTGAAGATTGGAGGTGTCACATTATTTTGAGGAGGAGACCCAAAGTTAGGCAGAGGTGATGCTATAGAAGGGGGTGATGGGCGGAGGGGACGGTAGAAGAGCTCGTAGTGGTGGTGGATTTGGATGACCGATGGTGGTGACGGTGTCGGAACGAAGAGGTGGATAGAGGGCATACGAGATGGAGAGAGGTTTGTTGAAGCTAGAGGTTGAAGATGATGAATAATCATCATTCCTTTGGAAATGACTTTTTGCCCTCAAAATATCTCACATGGTGCGCACTTGCCCACTTAACGACATATTACCTAACAACATCCTTCCGAAGGACCTCTACTATGCAAAAAACGACTTTGGATCCAAATGTTTACTTTTTGAATCGAGTGACGATGGATAGAAAGGTCATTAAGTACATGAATCAATGGTAAAGTTAACCCCATCTATAGGCAACTCCAATGACTTAAATGTGTGTTTTTGACGGATGTTCGACATGACAGTAAATTCAAGTAACGTTTTTGTGCGGGGTTTGTTTTTGTCCGAAAATGATAGTTGAAGGGGGTCATCTTTCGAAAGGTTTTCTGTATTTTCACTTAAAATTGAACCCTAGTATTTTCATCGACATCTCCGCATCCGATTGGGGTCCGCCTATAAGAAGGGGTTTTGTTACGGCGTTTTGGTTTGTATTCGTTACAAATTTCCATTCCTTCATCTAATTCTTCTTCTACTCCTCTTCTCTAAGCTTTTTAACAGTAAAGAGATGGCGGAATCAGAAGCCAAATCAACAGAGACAGTAAGTTTATTTAGCAATATACTCGTTGCGTTGATTAAACTTTTTAAGTTATTTATGTATTTATTAGAATTATCATTTTATGCGTTTCTTAATGAAGGTGCAAGACGAAGAGAAGGAGCTAAAGTATCTCGACTTTGTTCAAATTGCTGCGATCTATGTAATCGTTTGCTTCTCAACTATTTACGAATATGCCAAAGAGAACTCAGGGCCGTTGAAGCCCGGTGTTGAGACCGTCGAAGGCACGGTGAAGACCGTCATCGGTCCGGTTTACGAGAAGTTTCAAGACGTTCCTTTCGAGCTCCTCAAATTCGTCGATCGCAAGGTTCGTTTATCCATTTGTATTCAACCATGCGCATATTAGCCGGTTGTGTCCATCTGTGGTTAATTTACGCTGGTGTTATTTCCTTAATTTTATTGTTCCGTGGTGATGTACAGGTAGACGAGACGCTAAACGAGGTGGACCGGCACTTGCCGTCGCTGATAAAGCAGGCTTCGAGCCACGCCTTGCTGGCGGCTCACAAGGCTCCCGAGGTGGCTCGGTCTGTGGCTTCGGAGGTACAGCGCGACGGCGTGGTGGAAACGGCTACGAATATAGCCAAGTCGGTTTACACGCAGTACGAGCCTACAGCGAAAGAGCTATATGGTAAGTACGAGCCAGTGGCCGAGCAGTACGCGGTGTCGGCTTGGAAGTCGCTGAATCGACTGCCCCTGTTTCCTCAGGTTGCTCACATAGTGGTCCCCACAGCCGCGAACTGGACGGAGAGGTATAACCAAGTGGTCTGCTATACGGCAGATAGAGGTTTTCCGGTGTCGTCTTATCTGCCACTAGTGCCAGTTGAGAGGATCGCTAAGATGTTTGAAGGTGCAGAGAATGGGCCGACTGTTTCGACCAATGGGGAAGCACTTGTTATGTCATAATATAATATGACGAGTTCTTATTATGGTGTCGTACTTGGAGTATATCCTTTGCATGGAAGGACGGCCAACCTAATGTCCTTGTTTTTTTATATTTTATTTTATTGGTCGTAAGTTGTACTAGTTTATTACTAGTATGTTTTGGTTTAAGTTAATGTAACGGATGCTGTTTATTGAATTGGTTATATATTTGGGCCTTGGCTTTGTTCGGCTGCCG
The DNA here is from genome assembly GCA_013146195.2 of Codonopsis lanceolata. NCBI lineage: Eukaryota > Viridiplantae > Streptophyta > Magnoliopsida > Asterales > Campanulaceae > Codonopsis > Codonopsis lanceolata. The sequence continues at coordinate 113,386,060 of CM028382.1, forward strand.
CTTTTGAACCGGAGTAGATTTTTAATTTTAACTTTATTAGAGTCGGTTATAATTATAAAAATATATAAAAAATTTTAGTTTTGAGTAAATAATTTATTATTTTATTTTGTAATCTTTTATTTAAAGAGTTTGTTTTTAAAAATTAATACATAAAAATATTATTTTATTATTAATGGATTTTTAAATATGTTATTTTCTTTAAAAAAATCAAATTTTAAATAAACTCTTTATCCGAAATAAAAATAGTAACAACTAATATATTTATAACACAAATGGACGGTAAAGATTAAATACTATAAAAAAATTTAAAATAAATTTTAAAAATAGATTGTTTCTATTAACTATCCCTAAATAGTACTATAATAATTTTTGTCTTAATATTTTATTTTATGATGATGAAGATTTATCGGTGTTTTTCACCTTTACCCACAAACTCACAATTTTTAGGTGTAGTTTCTTAACACTTAGAGCATCTCGAAGAGATATTCTATTACTTCAATTTCAAGTAAAAAGTGACTATTCCCTCTTCTAAGGTCGGGGTTGCAATGATTGATATGACAGGATAGCACGAACCATTATGACTTAATTATAAAACACGATTATAAAGATAAATGACACGATAAAACCAATACGACTCGATCCGACATGAAATTATTAATATATTTAAAATAATATTTATTATTATATTTATAATTAAGTAAGATAGATAACATAAAAACATGATAATGAGACATTAACACGACACGATAACACAAATTGTCACCCTTACTCCAAGAGCAGCTCTAAATGCTGCTTCAAATTGAAGATCGGTTCTTTGGTCTTCAAATTTGGCGAGTGACTATTCATTGCTTCATCTTCACTCCCTTTTTTTTATTTAATTAATAGTTTTGTATTTTAATTATTATTGTTAGTTTTGTATTTTGATTTAAATACTATGAAAAATTTATTCATTAATTTTATTTATATTGTTAGTTATTAGTTATATATAATATTAAAATTATTTATAATAAAGTTTATAAATATTAGACATTAATAAAAAACAAAAATTACATTACATTAAAATAAACTTAGATAACATGCATTTTAATTATCTTAATATTAATACAAATTATGTAGTAACTATCATTTTTACCAATAATCCGATAGATCAGTTCCGGATGATCCAATATTTTGGAAGTACGGTTCAAAAACACCCAAATTGGGTTGCATAAGCTGTTGCTCAGCTCATTTTTTATAGAATCCTTACTCTTTCACTTTGAATACATGATATAATATCCACTTGTATAATAATGCACAACATGAGAGTTAAAGACGAGGTTAGTATAGGATGCCCCAATTGAAGATGCAATGGAAGCACATGCCCTTGATGTAGAAATGGTTGGTAAAACAACTCGATTTAATTGATTTCTCGAGCGGTATAAAAAAATCAAGGAATTCAGAAGATTAATTGATCATTTGTGGGATGAATTACGAATTCAGAAGATTAAAAGTTTGTATTTTCATATGTCTATTTAGTTGTTTATTTCAGTTATTTTAATACTTGTATTTTAGTCTCTATATTAGTCTTGGATTTAATTATAATTTTTAATATGTTTTTATTTTAGTCCCAATTAAATTCTTGCATTTTATTATTAGTTTTAATGCATAGGATTTAATTTAATATAACATTAATTCAATAAATAATATATTTGTTTTGCTAAAATACATTAATACAAACTAAATGAAATAAGAATATATTTTAAATTGAATAATGAAGAATATACTTGGACTATTTCTGTTAGAGTAAATTTTGAAGTAAAAATATTGAAGACGGTGAAAGAAATTTGTTGCAAAAATTGCATCAGTTTAAAGATTTGATGCAATTTTTACACCAAACCAACCTAACTTAGTACTCATCTACTTGCTTCTTTCGATAAAAGTTAATTATATTTTAAATGAATATAAAAAAATTTAGTTTCATAATTAATTTTTGAAGTCTCATTAATGTTTTGTATTTCTTGTCTTCCAATTGTACATTTTTGGAGAGATCCATTTCCTATTGTTCTGTCTGGTGAGTGAGATAAGAGAGAATATATAGAATAGAAATGTCTGTTAAGTGTTGTTATCTCTCATGTTTGGTAATTATTAGGTATGAAAAGCGTTCGTGTAGAAAATTGAACAGAAATTGTGGGTACTGAATAGAGACTAGAGATTGTTTGTTACTTTTGTTGAGGTTATTTATTTTTCCTGAATTGTTTGTTACTTTTGTTAGGGTGTGTGTGTCTGATGTATTAACTATAAATTGTTAATTTTACTCCGTCCGTTTCAAAATTATTGTTATGTTGCTTGCATTAGACACACAGATTAAGAAGAAACTTCTAACTTGTTTATTAATATTGGTTTAATGTGGATTTTCCTTTAAAACACATGTTCATGTGGATCCATAATTAAAGTATGAAGAGAAAGTAAGGGAAAAATGATAAAATTATTATCTTAAAAAAAAAAAAACTTTCAAACAAAACAATAATTTTGGAATAGGAAGAGAGTATTACTCCTTTTTTTCTAGTGAAATGTTTATATTATTTTTAGATCTTTTACTTAAAAATTCATTTTTAAAAATAATGTCTACAATTTCTATAATTTACAAATTTCTCATATTTGATACTCCTACAGTTCCACCCAAAGTGTTGTTTAAAAACACTAATTATTACGAGATATATAACTACCATTATAATTGGTCATAATTACAAAAATCATGGCTTCGCTACCGAAAACTAGTTCATCAACGTGGAACTCTCCCGAAAAGGGCAAAATGCATCTTTGGATCATTTGTATTTTACAAAAAGTTACAATTATGTTGCAACTTAACCTATTTTTGGGATGACTGTTTAGTTTAACAGTTAAGTTTTGTTAAATATATATTTTTGCCTCTATAAGTTCTAAAACTTTGTGATATTAGAATCTAAAGGGATCCCACTGAAATAAAAATTGCACATGTCATATGGATAAAGATTAGGGGCACATGTCATATGTATAAAGATTAGGGGATCAAAATGTTTAAATTAACTTCATCGATCCTCTCAAAAGCAACCACAGATTTTCATCATCTCATTTTTCCTTTTCATCAAATTCTTTAGTTTCATGCTCCTATATTTAGTGTCCCCAATATATTTGTACCTAAAAGAACATATTTAAAGGGGATCTTCAGACAGTGCGACTTTACTCATTAAACTTACAATTTGCCTAAACAAGCCGAAAATCTGCAAAAATACATGGATCCATGGAATAGGGAAGCAACTATTAATTTCATTCCCAAAACCCATTTTCCTTTGCTTCCATGGTCACAGCCAGACCAACCCAAATGACCTCCAAGGCACGACTGCCCAATCCGCAGTGCAAGAGGTAGAATTAAAAAACTCACAGCAGAACTCAAAACACTCCTGTAGAGGCGTGTACATCCACAAAGAGTCCGCCAAACTTCACTGCCCCAACCCATCGTCTCAATCCCCATCACCCCACCCCAAAAAAATAAATACTCCCATATGCATCACCTTTTTCAATTCTTAAAGCATTAAATTATTTTTGCAATCAAATATGTCATAATCCTTCTCGTCTCCAACCCCAAACCCCCCACCCCCAAAAAAAAAAAAAAACCCAAAAAACAAAGAAAAAAGAACGGGAGAACTCCCCAGCATACAGAGTCTCACACCCCCTTCCCTTCTGACATTGACTTTCACTCATCTTCTCATCTCTACGGACCCCTAGCCCCAGTGGCCGCCACCTTCTCTTTCTAAAATCAATTTTACAGCAGCTTATACCAACTCAACTTCTAGCAATCATCAATTACTTGCGCATAATCCCAAACTGGACATTGAATTTAACATTAACACTTGCATCAACCACCATCAAGAGAACCTGAAATCAAAAAGCCAATTAATTCGCTTATAAATTTTATCTTATTTATTTAGGCTGGTACTTCTTATAAATTGAAGAGCAAAAGTTGTAAAAATAACCCTTGGTGCTTTGCATTATGATACTGAGAGAACCACGGGTGTCTACAGATACCAATACATCCACACAATAACACACCTTCCTATAATAGATTCTAGCACAGTGAATAATGTCCAGAAGTCTAAATATTACCCTAGGACTTGATCAACTGAGCTAATCTAGCAAACAAGCACCAACTAACTACTCTCAACATCAGTTTCTCACATACCATACCACACTACTTTCCTTCCTTTGAACCTGGTACTAAGAAACTAGCCCTAATCTTGAATAATTTTTCCCAAGTCTCCATATAAAGAAATGACCACCTTGATTCTTGCTTTGAGGACCTTTTTGGTCCCCAGAAGGCAGGAGCCTAATTTTCTTGCACAAAGTGGGGGAGGTAAGCCTGGCTGACTAACGCTATAACAACTTGCAAATACAATTACACTGCAATTCCCTGCAGGAAGCTCAACTAGTAACATAGTCTTATTATAGTAGTATTTGTAACAGAAGATAATCCCTATAATGCAAGAATTTGACATGCTCAGCGGAGCTATGAGCATTAGAATTATAATCAGCCATAATCTGAAATATCAGATTATTAAAGAAACACATTTATTACTGATTTTTGGTATGCCAGAAAGGTAAAATAATAAATGAATATTATAGCTTCAGGCCATAGCAAGGCGACCTGGCCTTCAGGCCAGGGAAGACCCTTACATGTCAACTAACAGGCTATACTGAACACAAGGCACATTAACTGAAAAGTCTGGAATTCTGTATCAAATAAAATGTTTATATGAATCAGTTAAAGGTGAATTTTTCTAATCTAACTCATTCATAGACTGATGAAATTTAGTATAGGCATAAATACGCAGCATGCATAGTAGAGTAGTTTTTAGAATATACATTAAATCGATACAAAACATTTAAAGCAATAAAATGACTGTATTCCCTCATGATTCCATCCAATTCTCATTACAGTTCCTTCAACAAAAATAACAATAGACGAGTACCAGATGTGGTCCTCGTGTGAATAAAAACTCAGCATATTATTTGACAAAACATGACTGGAAAAATGAAGCTCTAATCTGCAATACTGAATGAAACAATACCTAGTAGATAGAGTACTTATCACCGACACCAGGGCAAATTTTTCCTGTAGATGGAAAGGGCGGTCGGTATAACAGCTGCAAGTGCAAGAGAAAGATGTTCCGAACTGCTTGTCCTGACAGTGATCTGCCCACTCATCTTATTGTTTATACCAGCTCGAACAGCCACCTTTGAACCACGACCAGCAGAGAACTGAGCAAGACTGTTGAACCCCAACGCCAAGTCCCCTCTCCACTTTATAATTGATAATCCAAATGTTGATTGGACCTGGCCAATCGGATAATCCAGTTCTCTGCGCTGCACCTCAATATTCGCTCCATATGCAGAATCATTTTGAAATCGAACAGTACCTGCACTTCCAACTAGAGAATACTGTCTTCCAAAAGCAATCTGATCCTCGACCTTGAATCCAGTCACCACATTTTCGCCCAAGAATGTCACAGACATCCCAGCAGCTGTCTTGTTCTTCTTTAAATTCTTGAACTTGGTTTCACCTCTGACGACATAAGCAAGTTGTTTACCTATTGGTTGAATATCGAACCCTGCCATACTCGATCCTTTCTCCCCATGTTTAGTGGAGATCGAGGAATCCAAATTGATGCTGAAATCTTTCTTATCCTTCGTGACTTGAACAGAAACTACAGCAGGATAACGACTCGCAATGGCGAGACTCTGTTCAAGGTTGACCCCATCATATCCAACATCATGGTCCCACCCATGTGTGTCAAGTACTGGCCTCGCAAGAAACTGTGAAGTGGGCTCCAAGAATCGGAATCTATATGCTGGATTATCACTGTCGAAGGAAGGTGGCAGAACCATGTCTGGTAACGGAACAGCAACAGGAGCGGGAGCACCTGAATCAGTTTCATCCTCCATGTAACCATCAGGGCCCACATAATTCTTGCCTTTCTTCTTCATCTCTCTCATTCTTTTCAACTCTTCTTTCCACTGCTTCTTCTGCAAAAGCTTCACTCGATAGTCATACTCCTCGAAATAAGCATCCTTCTGCTCTTTGCTAAGCTTAGCAAGCTGAGATTTCCTGAGTGGTTTGAAGGGTGGAAGCTGATCATACTCGTCTGCATCTTCTTCCAGATCAGAATCAGACAAATCCTCCAAATCAACATCTGAATCACCATTATCACCACCCTGCTCGGACGGAAGTTTTGGGTGTGCACGAGACTGCAGCATTGAGGATAGCATGTATGGCAGGGGAGGTGAACGGGTACGCAGACCAAAGAGCTTGCGATGATCAAATGGATCTTGAGGTTTCGAGAGAGAATTTGCTTCGGATAAAATCTTCATAGAGTAGCAAAGCAAAAGTAATTGGGGTCTCCAGCTTTGGCCATTAGGTAGCACTTTTTGGCCTTCTCTGTTCTTACGACATGAGGGGTGGTTCTCAACAAGTGAAACGGGATTCATCAAACTTGGACTCATCATCCGCAAATCACCAACAGCTTGACCAATGGATTGCTGTACAACATGTGATCTTTGAGTAACAAACACCTCATAACTCAAAGGGGAGCCAGAAGGGCCTTCAGGAGGAGCAGAAGCAGCATGTGTAAGAGTGACTATGGCACTTCGCCAAATTGATGGACCAAGAGAAGTAGTGACAGTTCTCAATAAAGGCAAGTCATTAAGATCTCTGGTCTGGGCATCCAGACGATCCACATAAAGGACAATATCTGCCGCATTTTTCTTTGTGAACTTCTTTGCAGATGACAAGACACTCCGGTTGAAACCCTGATCCATTACAGAAGACTTGAGCCCAGGGGTATCAAACACCCGAACCTTCACACCATCCACCATGCCACTAATCTCCTTAACTTCTTTAGTGGTGGGCTGAAATGCATTAATTGTAGCCTTCTCTTCCCCAAAAATAGAATTTATGGTAGCACTCTTGCCAACTCCAGATTTTCCAAGAACCATGATGTTCACAGAGAAGTCCAAATCCTCATTTCCCTCTGCTTCAAGCTCCAGAGCTTTCTTTTTGGCAGCATCAAGATTAAAAAGTTCACCAGTTTGTCTCCCTGCAACAAGTGCCAGTCTATACAGAACCTGCGCTGCTACAGATTCATCAGGAGAAAGGCCCAATCGCCGGACAAGCCTAAAGAATTTCACCCTGAGCGACTGCAACTTCTCCAGTTTCTTCTTCTCTTCTTCACTCAAGTTGCTATCAGATTCTCCACGACTAGCAGCAACAGAGGGAGTAAAAAGGCTCGACCGGGCTGGCCGGGCAGCAGATCTAAGTGACTGAAGTGAGGATCCCAATCCAGCTGGGCGCTCAACAGAAAAAAGCCTAGATCCATCTTGAGAGGTTATTGTAATATTATCACTTCCTGACCCACCACCGGTTGCTGCTTTTATAAGAGCTGCCAAATCAAACATCTCCTTCTCACCTCCTTCTTCATCTGTGTCCACTTCCTCATCGGAGTCTGTGACAATTTGGCCATCAATTCTCTGTGAATGGTCCTGAGAACTCTCTCCACCAGACAGAGAATCACCAGCTGAACCTCGTTCCAACTCTTCAATGAACTTTTTAGCAGCTTCAGAGCTTCCAAATATCATGCCGTCAGTCTCCCCATCTGACTCCGAGCCTTTAAGAGACCCTTCTTCATCAGCATCATCTTTCTCTTCGGCTTCAACAGTTTCCTCTACAATATATTTGTCTGAGAGCCCGTTTTCTAAACCATCACCCTTGGCACTCGCAGAAACATGATCACTTACTACATATTTTGCCTCATCAACTGGAGTATCAACAGGCATATCTTTGGCAACAGGGTCCACCACCTGAACTCTGTCTCCCTCTGAACCAACTAAATCGCCATTAGACACAACTTCAACTCCATCTGCTGAAATTTTCACCACTGATCCAGTTTCTTTGGCCTCGTATTCAGCTTCATCCTCAGCTTCTGCAGCTGGGATATTTTCATTTGTCACCATGTCCAGAGGTTCACTACTTTTTGCAGATGCAAATACGCCCGTGTCTTCCTGAATTTGTTCCTTCAGATTACCAGTAGCAACAGCTTCTACATCAGAAGGTCCATCTTTGTCAGCATCATCAGGAGTAGTTTTTAGTACAATAGATTCCAAACTTCTGGTACCAACACCACCATCAGTAACACCAACTACCTGCTTATCCACAGCTTCTTCAACAATATGGGTAGTCTCATCAGACCCATTGATCAATATCTCACCAACATTAGCAACCCCCACTTCCTCTGTCTTCCCAACAACTGCTACTCCCAGTACAGGTATATCAACATCTATGGCTTCCACAACAGAGTCTCCTTCAGTCGTAAGCTTCACACCATTTCCATCAACCAACTCAGAGACTGCTGGTTCAGCAACATGGCTAGTTTCTTCAATCCCATTCACTAGTGCCCCACTCGCCTCCTCATTCTCTTCCACATTCCCAACAACAGCCACTCCTGGCACCGGAATTTCAACTTTTATGTCTTCCACCACAGAATCACCTTCAGCAGTAAGCTTCACGCCATTGGCTTCAACCAAATTACCATCTACTTCCTTAGCCCCACTCTCCAATACATTATCACCGTTCAAAGATTCAACTTTTTTATCAGCCACAACTTCCTCATGCTTCAACTCAATATCCTCTACCTCTTTCTCCTTTATAGTTGAGCTAGCTTCTGTACTTGAAGTTTTGGCCACCTTAGCTCCCTTACTCACCTCCAAACCATCTTCCTTCTCCTGCTCACTGGAATTCAAACTCAAACCCTCACTCAATTCAGGCTTTTCATCAAACACCTCGCCTCCAATCACATTAGACTGTACAACATCAACGACACTGGAGTCACCAGCCCCGCCCGTAACATTCAAGCCCGACCCGAGTCCTTCCCCACCGCCAGACTCTTGCCCCTTCAAGTCCCCACCTACAGGTTCATTTTCGACATCATCAACGACCACCGAGCCGCTCGAAACCGGCAAAACCTTCCTCAACTCTGGAAACTCCGAAGAATCCAAAAAAAACTCACCCGTATCCCTATCCTCTCCTTCAATCCCCTTACCTAGAGATTCATCCGCAACAGAGAAAATAGTCTGCTCGGGCGCCGCCTCGAACTCCTCCTCACCACTCACAAAACCCCCATCATCAGATGCATTACTTAACCTACCACTAATAGTATTATTCCCACCAACTTTATCAATAATTTTGGTTTCGGAATTCAAACCATTTTGGAATTGAGAATCAAAAGAAAATGAATTATTGTTGATAGTAGAAGAACCTGAGATAATTGACGAATTCGCCTCCTTTTTGTCCATTGGTTTTTGAGCTTCAGGAACTAAAGAATTGACGAATTAGGGTTTGTAGTGATAAATTTGGGATTTTTCGGAATGGGAAGAGAGTTGGGGTTTCTCACTTTCTCTCGATTAGGAAGAGCAAATGAGGAGGCAAGATGAATGACGGAGATGATAAGGTTTAGGACTATGACAAAAGTTGGGGGAGAGAGAGTCCCGCAGTGGCACGGGGTAGCCGCGAGGGGGCCTTGGGTTTGGGCTTTTATCCTTGATTTTGAATTATAAATATTTAAATTTTATAAAATTTAAATAACTTAGAAATTATTTTTAAAATTATAGCATTTTATTATTTAGATAATGTATGGAATTCAATTATAATTTTATATTATACTTAAAATAAGAGCTCAATAATATGTTAAGTATCTACTTTAGTCTCATGGTATATGATTGTTAGTTATTATAAATGACATGGATTCAAACCATTATTAATAACAAAAGTTTAAAATTTTACATTTTAAAAAATAAATAATATATGGTGGTGATGGTTAACAATGGCGGTGAATGGTAGGTGATGGTAGGTGGCGGCAATCGGAGGCGGGGGTGACCGAAGGTGTTGTTGGCAACAGGAGGTGGCACAAGTGGTGGTGGTTGAAAGTTGTTTTGGTGGTTGTAAAAAAATGTTATTTGTTACTATTTAATAATTAATCAAAATTTAGAATTTAAATTATTAGGATTTAGGATGGAATTAGTTTTATGGAATTGAGTGATTTAGAATTCTAACACAATTCAAATTCCAAATTTTAGTTATGTTCCCAAATAATAGAATTGGTTTTGGAGGCCCCAATTCTAATTCCAAGATATGGAATTGGGGTATCTAAACATATTCTAAGGAACGTCGCAATTACAATGTTAGCCCTTCGTTAGCTCGACGGTTTTGACATCTCCATTTTCACCGGTTTCTGCTCTTGCTCTCTATTTATTTTTCCGTTTTAATTAAATAACACAAAATTTTGAATGTTTCACATAAAGAGTTTACTTTCAAAAATTAAGGTGTAAAATTGTCATTTTATTACTAATGGACTACTAAAAGTATCATTTTTTAAGAACATATTGATTTTTTAAACGGAAACTTTTAATCTGAAACGGAGAGAACAATATTTAGAGTTCAGAGTATGTTTTTATAATTATTATTATAATTATAAAAATATTTGAACATAAAAACTGAAAAAAGGAATGTAATAAATATGTTGATGTTCAACCTCTTGGCCTTCAACAATTTAATGCTTTTGTAGATTGTTTTAATGCTTCAACAATTTATTTCGTTTTAAGGTGTGGTGTATTATAATTTATTACGTATTCTAACATTATTCTTTCATCTTCTTTTTTTCTTTTTGTTAATTCCAAAGCTATTACTAATAAATAGAATATATGCAATATTAAACAATTTTTAATTATGTTCAATCTATTTTATTTTATTAACCCAAATTTAAGTAAAAAAGAAGAATATCTCTCTCATATCTTCATTACTTTTTATTATGTTTTTTCTCACAATGAAAGGATAATTTGAGTTTTCCATCCTTAGTGAAAGTATGAGAGTAGAATAATAAATAGTATATTTTTCCAAGTGCTTTGTTTGGTAGTGCCTATATATTGGTAATATTCTTTCAATTATTTTCCTAATTACGTGTTTTTATTTACTCCCTCTTCTTCCTCATCAACAACGTATGGTTACTATTTACTTATCCCATCCAACATCAGTTAAGTGATGGGTTTCAGACTTTCAGTTTCAGACCCACCACAAAAAAATATTTAAACAAAACACACTCTCATCATTGTTTCAGTATATACACTAGTTTCGTAACAATTTCGTTTTAATATTTTTATTTCTATTTCTATTTTTTTGGTTTATTAAAAATTAGAAATAGAAATTAATGCATTTGGTAACTATTTTTATTTATGTAAAACTACAAGTGTTTCGCATTATTCCCCAAAATTTGAAAATGAATTTATTTTGTTTCTCACAAAAAACATATTATTATTGTCCAAAACATGAATGGGTCAAGTTAAATGAGTTTCGACTTTTAAACTTTGGTCATGAAAAATTATAAACTTTACATTCATCTCCTCCATATGTTCCGTATACCCTTACGCAAAAACTCATCCGCATGGATATAAATAGTTATCAAACGAGTTTTTGTTTCTAATTCAAATCGAATATATATATATATATATATATATATATATATATATATAGAAACAAAGTAAAATATAAACATGTAAAACAAAGTGAATAAATAGAAATATTACTAAACGCTACCATAGCTTTTAGGATTATGAGCCCTGGGCCCCTGGCTGTAATGTGATTGATCATGGGTGATAACCAGACCGGTCCCCTCCACTCATATTTCAACTACTAAGGTCTTTTGTACTTTTATTTAACCGGTAAAATGCATTTTTGGGGTAAAATGACAAGTATACATTTAATGAAATTGAATTAGGCGACCTGCATTGAGAATTCAGTATGTGCATCTGGATTTACTTATGTATTGTAATTCCAAATTATGCAACGCAAATCTAAAATTGTGCTTCGGGATTTTCTCTATGCATCAATAGGAAGGAATATGTGAAGAACAAAACTCAGGCTATTGGCATCGAGCCATACCAAACAATGCATCACGATTCATAATTGATGCATCGTGATTCAATATTGATGCATAGCAATTCAAGTTTATATTCAGACTTTTCATCAAACAATTTATATTCATAGCAACACACACACAAAAAGTCAATCTATTTTGAATCACACACACAATGAAGACAAAGAAGAACAAGAAGAAGAAAAATTGGAAAATTGGAAAATGAAATCATTTTTTATGTTGTTTGGCTATGAATCAAAATAAAAGGTAAATGAAGCCCTTTCTCAAATGAATCTTCGCAAAGTCGGATATCTCAAGAAGAAAAAACGAACAGAGTCAGAGATCTCAAAAAAGGGAGGCAAATAGGGAGAAGAAGAAGAATTCTTAATTAGTTATGTGATTGGGCATTATTGGAACAAATTTATGAAAATGACCTTATATGATTGAAAAAATAATAACGTACTGAAGCAATTAAATAGTTAGAAAAGTGGATTGACCAATAATTTATGCATTGATTTATAAAAACAACAAATGTTATTTATTCTTTTCATTTATGGGTGAAATTTGGACCGGTCCACTTTGTGAAGTTTGCAACCGATACAATACCCTATGGGTTTTTTACCAGAAAAGGCACTACGATACTCTTATGAACTAAAGGCGCGCTTCGGATCACTGACTCAGTGCATCGCGTTGCATCAATTTATGCATCGCGATGCACGAAATTCAATTGCAATGCATGATTTTGATGAATGATTATGTGCATCGCCATGCACAAATCATGAGTCGTGATGCACACAAACATGCATCAAAATCTCTTAATTTATAATGATGCGTCAGGACTCCAAATTGATGCATCACAAATCTAAATCGATGCATCGTGATGCAAACTGGCTTCGACCCTCGTTTCATTACCGCAACAATTGTGATTTTCGAATAATTTGGGAAGAATACGTTGGGGTCGTGGAAGAAATGTTGGTCGGAGTTGTGGAGGGACCTTTTTATTGCTTGAAAAAAAGGACTGTAGCAGTTAAAAGCTTAAGAAAATGTACTGGCTAGTAATTTCTTCTTCATTTATTTCCAAAACTTTTAAAACTTTAGTTTTAGATTATCTTATAAAGATAGTTAAATGGATGCTTACTTATTGTTGTGTTCCGTAGAAAAAAATATTTATGATTTGTAAACTAATGTATCCAAATTAATCAGATACACTGGGCTTGACTATCCGGATATCTAGCTTTCAATTCTATTTGTATCTTCAAAGGCCCAAACCTGTCAAGAAGGCAACAAAAATTGTGAACTGGGCAGAGGCTTACCCTGCAAATGCACTCCGGCGTGACAATTAGCAAACATTCAATTGAGTAAGCAATTTGACAAAGTTTCAGCATGTGTATATGTGTACGTACCTTCCCTTTCCATTTTAAGGGGTTTATATAGCCAACCAAAAGAACTGGAAACTGCTCATTGAATGTCGGAGCATGAAAACCGAGCACATTCATAGCCACGTCTGGAACGTGGGGGCGGGTTTCTCGGTAGTAACTCCCACGTTCAGAACAACCATTACTTTGTTCCCGAGCAGGGCAAGCATGCTCGCCTTGACCTCTCTTATTGCTCACTGTGCCCTTGGCCCCCAGGCTTCAAGTAGAAGGTTGCTCGCTCTAAGGTGGCCAGGGATTTGTCTCTGCTCGCTTATAACTTTGAGTTTGGATCTTGATGAGTGCATGTGATTTAGTCGTGACCACGATGCAGGCGTGCTAGGCACATGACCGGAGCTTGGGCCTTGTAGTTCAGTGGCCCCCTGCTTCTTGTCTGGCGAGTATACATGCTCGGTGCGAGGAGCATAATAGCTTGATACTCTCTGAAAGTTTGGTCGTTGCAAGACTTGTTCATTTTGATTATAAGAAAGAATGGTTAAGCAAGCTGGATAGTTGGAAGTGCAGGTCGGGGCAAGGATGCGTTGATGGGACGCAGGAGTGCAGCCGTCGTCTGGGCCTGGGTTGCACACGTGCATCTTTCCCGAGGCGGCATCAAATGCAACGCCTCGGTCCCCGCACCACGTGTTGAGGAAGTCACATCTGCAGGTATTTTCATTTCCTCTTTTGCTCCCCGTTTGTGCTATAAAAAGAAACATCTCCGTCATTTTTACACTCTTCACAACTCCTTTGAATTCACAAAGTTCCAACCATTCTCTTTCTTCGTTCTTCACCTTGCCGATTTGTGTTGAAGAATAAAGGCGGTATCCTGGACCAGTACCTGCCCAAACTCATAAATCTTCCAAAGTAACAGGTATTCCTCTTCCTCTAACTGATTTTCTTTTTATTTCCTTCTGCATTTCATTTCCGCCGAAACCCTAGCCTTAGGATTTGACGACAAACACTGAGCGTTCTGGTGTCAAACGTCTGAAAAATCCAAAACTTATATCCTTGTTTTCTGTCTGACGTTGTTCTTCATAAAAGCACCATTTAAAACTTTATGGATTCGTCTTGGTTGTCTTTTCTAATTTTTGCACCGACCCAAGCACATACATAGATAGGAATCGAGGAAATGGCCCACTGGTGCCTTGTTCACTGATTTAAAACATAAACCCTAACCGAGGGTTTTACTTGTTCGTTCTTGCCTGTTTTCACAAGCAGGAAGTAATATTTTCCTCGATTCCTGTAGGATGTCTTATTGCGAGGAGATCGGCTCCGAAATCGAAGGACGCAACTATGACCATGGAGCTTCAAACAAGCAGGAGGATAGCTTCGAGGTTGAATCCGGTAGTTCTGAGGAAACCGAGCTGGACGAGAACTTGACAGCTCCTGGAATGCTAACAACGAGCAAGAAACTCAGATGGCCTCCGACGAAGAGGAAAATGTAGAGATTGAGGTTGAGCAGCTTGGTGGTCATGATATGAACATTGAATATGAGTGATCGATGTTTTATTTAATCTTTTTCCTTGCAAGTGGACAAGACTATTATAAAATAGTATTGGAAGTAAGGGTCGAACCCACAGAGACAAGAGATCACGAACAGTGCACTTTATTGATAGCAAATTATTAATCTAAAGGGGTTTTTATAATTGTTTTATTCTAAACTACTAGTAATATTTAGGTGTTTAACTAATCAGCAGTAATTACAGATATGCAGATCTTATGGTGGGTGGCAATCTAGGATTCTGGGTTTCACTTGTATCTCCTTTATATTCAATTCATAATAATTATCATTCAAGTTCTTGGGTTCGTTCACTAAAGATAGATATAGCCTGTTGAACTATTGGTTCAGCCTCCATCCCCGCAACATTCATCCATTCTATATCCTAAGCACAGGAACTTTCAATCTAGCTGTCACCTAGATTATTGATCTATCTGTCACCTAGATCATGTATGAACCTGGTCCTAACTTATCACTCTCGTGCATCGATAGTTCCAATTTATTGTGATGGTGAGCCAGTGTACGACATATGCACATTGGTCATGCATTTATCCGCACCTCTATGCCTTTATTATTTGTGATTACATTCATTTGTTCAAAGCAAAATAATGTAGGGATTGATAAACACCACAATCAACAAGAATTGAATGAACATATATATGAATCAAAACATAAATTCGATACAAGTTACCTCCCACCTCCTAGATTAAGGATGATTTAGTTCATCATAGACAATGAACAGCACATGGAGATGAACAGAAACATGATTTGATCTTCAATACTTGTAATTACACAATCTAACTATGTTATACAACCTAAAAACTATCTAAAATCTACCTAAGACTGTTCCCAGCCGTTTTTTTATCTCAGGCTCTTGGCATCCGACTTCAATTTATACCCGGGAGTTGTAATCCAATCAAAACACTAGTGAAAATATGAAAAGATCGCATTCTGACCACCTTGCGGTCGCAAGGTGTTGAGTACCTTGCGTCCGCAAGGTCTCTAGTATCTTTGGCCTTTGATTTCTTGCTTCTCAAACGTTCTGCCTACCTTGCGGGGCAAGGTCTGGGTACCTTGCGACCGCAAGGTCTCTAGATTTGGACTTCATTCGTTTTTCTTCATTTTTCATCTTTGGCCCTTCTTGGAATTTGCACATAAAACCCTAGAGTTTTGCATATTTTCACTATAAACCCTGAAACTTACAAAACTCACCGAAAACATATATCAATAGCCAAAAGCCTCGTGAAATAGCATAATTTAAGTCATAGAAGCATATAAAATCGACGTATAAAATACATCGATCAAATACCCTCAAACTTAAACTTTGCTCGTCCACGAGTAAATAATACTTATAAATACAAAAGCATATAAATAACAATTAATAAAAGTGAAAATCTTTTTGGAGGGTGACACTATTTACACTCCTCTATAAACCCACAAACTCAAGGAGACTCTTTCGAGTGACTCGACTAAGCAGATAAATACAAAAACTGATAAATACAAAAGCAGATAAAAATTAAACTAAAACAAAACAAAAATCTTTTTGGTTTCAACCTCAAATTAGATAGCATGGCATGCAAAGCAGTCTCAGTTCGATGCTCACCACATATATGTAGGCTTAGTCACATAAAACCAACTGATCTTTTCTTAAAACTACTACTACTTCTAATTTCTCTGTGTGTGTGTGATCACCAGTCTTAGAGAATATCTTAACTAAAACAGTTTTATTAGGCTAAGCCCCACATTCATATGAAAATCAAAGTTTAATAGAAAATCATGCATTATGAATTATGAGATCTACCATCCAAACCCGGTCAGTTACAGAAAGAAAGGTCCCAAGGATTTCAAAGACTTATACATCCATCCCATGCACTTCTATGTATGACATACAATGCTCTCCTATCCCAATGACTTGTAATAGCTAAGATTATGCTAACACAGTGAGCTTTAGGGTGAATAATAATGAACATGAAGTGTTTGATCAATTTCATATGACTCACTTGACAGTTAAAACAGCATAAGCATTGGCAAGAAGATCATTAGGTCTTTATTTAGCTTGTAATGTAAGGCCAAGGTGTTGGGGGATTTGATGGAAAGGGATTGGAATTCAAAGTGAGAGAGTAAGACTACCCTTTATCCCTCATACTTCCAAGCAAAAGGAAGTTTTCCCTATTTAGGCTAGGACCTGCAAAGACTACAAGTGGGGGGGGTGCTTTTTGTTACTTTTCACCTTTCTTCTTCCCCCCAAACTTGTTTTGGGCAATATGTACTTCTAAAAATATCACATCATTCTTATCAGCATGATTTTTCTGACATATTTTCTCTTGAAAGCTATGTTTCCATTTGAATCTTTGTTACACTCTTCTTCTTCCGTTTCATTTTTCGTCGATACATAATTTTCTTTTCTTTTCTTTTTCTATTATTTTTTTTCGACGACGGAAATAAGAAGTCTTCCGAAAAATAGCCCAACTGAAAAGAAATGGTCCTCTAAAATCAATTTCCCCACCCACATCCTACTCTCTCAAAGGGTAGGCTAAAAGTGTATAGGCTTTTAGGGATAAGTTAATGTGGATAATAGAAACGATGGCGAATGGTGGTTTAAATAGTGTGCTTGGCACACTCCATTCTTTTTCATTAGGCTCAACGGGGACACTAGGGATATTTTTAGTATAGGTCAGGGAATATTTAGGCTCTAACGATCCAAAGATGGCCTAAGTCATTTCTTAATGCCAAATGCTCATGTAGTTTTTAAAGTAAGTTAGACACACAAAATATCATATCAACTATGGGAATTGTGGGGTTGAATGTTTAGCATCACTGGATTTCACATAAGCATTCGCTAAGAAAGATGGTAGGGACAATTGAGATTTGAGACTAACATGCAGATACGGTTCGAAAGTGTGCTTGAGATATATAAATGAGAAAAATCCAAGGGATCTAACTATCATGTAATTGACCCTAAGTCACAATTTAATGCAACAATTATGTTCAAATGGCTATGCATCATATTCTTGTGCATATCTTGTTGTAATAAGTAGGTGCTTATAAACTTTATAAAACTATTCTAATCAATCCATAATTATGACTGGTGTGGGTGCATGAAGAATTTGGAGAAAAGTAAAAGTTTCGCAAAATAAAGTAAATTCCAGAGGAATCTACGGACTAGCTATGCAGTTCATTGCATTAACTCTTCATCGACTACGACTAGCATTACCACACCTAAACTTGAGGATGAAAATTTTGAAATATTTTATTTTTTTGAATTTTTTTTTAAAAGAAAATTGGAGATGACGATGACTCTTTTGATGATGGGTTCCTATAAGAGGAATCCACGAGCATTCAATGTGAGTGTATTCTAGTCAAGGCAACACCTCCGAAAATAAGAAAAAAATTAAAAACAGGAAAATTGGGTGAAGAAGTTAAATGGTCATCAAGAAAAGAAAATTTTCTTCACCCTAAAAACATAGCCCAACTCCATTCCTCCTTAGGCTAGGACCTGCTAAGACTCTGGGCTTAGAATCCCCCCCCCCCCAAAACTTAATTTCTATTTTGTCCTCAAAATTGAGGAACATATGAGGGATTGATGGGGAAGGACAAATATCAAAAGGAAATAGCAGGCCCACCTAACGAAAGAGGATGGAACTTGGGCCTCGACTCACGGTGAGTCGGGCGGAAATAACGAATGAGGACGAAACTCGGGGATCGTGCCAGGAGGCAACCCATAATAAGTGGAGACATTTTGTCCCACAGTGTTAAACCACCCAAATAGCCGCTCTTGGTCGGCACGAATTTGTGCCAACTGTTGAGTTGCCATTTGGGCTTCAAGGGAAACCTCTTCTAGCCTATTGGAGATCCCTACGAGTGGGTCCTCCTCCTCTTCTTCGGGTTCCTCCCCATGAGGAACCCTCACTCTCCGCCGGTGCTCAAACAAAATGGCCTAGTAATGGCCGGACCACTTTAAGCCTCTCGCGTGTGCGGGCCATCTCACGTCGCCTCCTACCAACTTCGGTGATCAAATGCGGGAACGCGAACCCGCGTTCGTGGCACCTCTAATAAGGGTCTTGATTTGGCCGTTGATCGGGCGACGGCCAACATCAATGACTCCACCGGTCATAATGGTGTAGGTCAAGGCGGCCTCTCCCAAGTCACCGTATGTTGGTGACGGAGGGCATGAGACGACCACAAATAAATTTGAACACGGGCTTGGCCGTGTTCAGAAGGAAGGACTCCTCCATGGTGCGTGGACCGAAGGGTGGATTATGGTTGTAGGTCCACTCAACACAAGGGAGGGCGATGGTCGCATTGACCACCTCGAGGGGGATATGAGTGTGGAGGTGTGTGCTATAATGATCGGCACCAACCGCAAAGTTGGAGGTGCCGAAATACAAGTTAATATCTTGGGGCGAAAAGTCAACACTAACGCCCCTAACATAGACAATCTCTATCACCCCCCATCCATGCCAATTGTGCCATTGGCATAGAACTCGGACAATAGGCACCTTGTTCGGAGAGTCGATCAATGCCCCGCCTACGGTCGTAAAATTGGGACGGAGGCCAAATTCTTCACCTTAAATCCCCTCGAACCAAGGACTTGGAGAGTTTGGCTGCATATTTTCGAGGGCCTCGAAGGAAATAAATCGGGTGTGGTCATATTATGCGGTTCCTCCTCCCGGGGCGGGAGGCGGGAAGAAGGTCAGATTTCTACGCTTTCTAAACATTTTGTTTGAACAAAACTAAATTTAAATATCTAACAAAAAATGCATTTTCAAAATTTTAAAATTAAAAATTATTTCCTAAAGCATGCAAAATTATATCTACGTGAAAAATGTCTAACACCCTAGCATGCAAAAATTTGACGTAAAAATTAAAGAGAGGGGTTAGGATTACTTGTTTAATTTGCAGCTTGGAAGTTGGAGGTAGCCGGAGTGGTTGATCTTGGCGTCGGCATGAGATTTCTTCTCCTTGCTTCAAAGCTTCTTCAGGCTTCCAATGGAGTGCAATGGGGTTTGGTGGAGAGGTAGAAGATGAAGGGTTTGAAGAGGGAGGAGATTTCTTGAGATTAGAGTTGGAATATTTAAGAATTGCAAGAGTTTCACCTGATTGGAAGAGAACTGGCGGCCGCCGCTTTGTTGAAGGAGGAATGATTTTACGGTGTTACTCGCAAATGAGGCTCGGCGGTTCTTATATAAAGGGACCTTGCGTCGCAGTTCGCCACACCTGCGACTCGCAAGGTGGGCAACCAAACCGGTTGTTATTCGCGATTCCCCATGTACCGACCAGATGCGCTTGCACGATATCTGATTTATCAGGGGCCTTATGCGATCAGGCCTTGCGGTCGCAAGGTTCTCTACACCTTGCGTCCGCAAGGTGTCCAGAACTGCTCCATCTTAATTTCTTTTCATTCTTTTCAACAGTTTGCAGTTTAGCCCCTTTTGTTATACTCCGTTATGTTTTGTAACTTCCGTTAACTATTTATATATATATATATATATATATATATATATATATATATATATATATAATATATATATATATAAAATATATATATATAAACTAAAAATATTAGTAACATATAAAAACAACATTAAGATGTTTTTCTCCCCAAACTTGAATTTTGGCATATTTAATTAAAATTAAATGTCCAAAAATACATTTAACTGAGAATAGCATATTTAAATTAACTACAAATGCAATAAAATTCATAATAGTGGGTTGCCTCCCACTTAGCGCCTTTGTTTAACGTCTTTGGCTCGACCAAACCGCAAGCCTAATCCCTCGGTGGTTCATTGTCACCAAACGAATTAACTCAATTGTTCGTTCAACCGACATCGGCTCTAGGTATGGCTTGAGTCTGTCCATTAACTTTGAAAATTTCATTATTTTTAGGATTTTGAATATCAACAGCTCCATGAGGATAGATTCGCATTATTATAAAGGGACCGACCATTTAGATTTCAACTTTCCCGAAATAGCCTAAGTCTAGAATTAAAAAGTAACACTTTTATCCCCTCGGATGAAACATCTTGTTGGCTAACCTCATGTCATGATATTTCTTGGTCTTTTCTTTATATGTTTTAGCATTCTCATACGAATTCAACCTATGTTATTCTAATTCATTCAATTGAAACAATCTTTCCTCTCCAAATTCCCAAAGTTAAATCTAAGTTTAATTCTTTAATGTACCCAATAGGCTTTAGGGTGTAAATCGAAACTCAACCACTTGAACCAAATCAACCAAACCAAACCTATTGGTTTGTTCGGTTTTTGGTCGAAACGGTGGTTTAGCTTTTTAAAAAATTGAAACCACGCTTTGCCGGTTCATTGCTTTTATATTGAACCAAACCAAACCGACCTAACCAAACCACGCTATATTTTTAGCTTTTTATATATAATATATATTATATTACATATATTAATTATTTTGAACCTTTGATTTATTCTTATATATATATATATATATATATATATCTGGGATTAAACCAAACAAAATGTTGATTGTTAGGAACTATTATTTTTTCCATTGTTTTGTTTATTTTAAATTTGTATTGTTTTATTTATGATAATTTGTTGTTAGTAGTTTATTTCCTAATTTTGACATTAATTCCAAATTAAAAATATTATTTTTATTATTATTTTCAATTTGTTCGGTTTCATTAAAAATAATTTTATATAAACCATAAAATCGCCAAACAAACCAAACCAGTGGTTCGGTTCCAGTTCGGTTCCTGGTCTACTCTTACTTGGTTCGTTCGGTTTGATTTTGGAACCTTAAGGAGGTTTCGGCTTGTGGTTTTGGCATAAACCCAACCAAACCGAACCACTTCACCCCTAATAGGCTTTATGCTCATCAACTTAAATGGCACTTTGATACCATTCTATATGGCCTTCCTATTGGAGTTTTAAAAGCGTCAGTATGCCTAAAGCATTTAAGTTTAGATTCTAATCTTTACGATTAGGCCTAACTGCTTTTTCTAACACGCTTTTAATTTGTCTATTACTTACCTCTACTTGGCCGGATGTTTGAGGATGATAAGGTGTAGCTAACTTGTGAGTTACAGGTGTTTTAAGGACATTATTTAGTAACTTATTGGTAAAGTGAGTTCCTTGGTCACTTATTATGGCCTTAGGTACTCCATATATAGCAAATAAATCTTCTACAAATTTAACCACTGTTTTTTCCATCATTTGTCTTGGTTGCTACTACTTCAATCCATTTAGATACATAATCAGCTGCTACTAAAATATATTCACAATTATTTGATACTAAAAAGGACCCATGAAATCAATACCCCAAACATCAAAGATTTCAACAACCAAATTAATATGCAAGGGCATTTCGCTTTCTCTTTCCTATTCCACTCGTTCTTTGACACTTATCACATGTTCTATAAAATAGTTCACAATCTCTAAAAACAAGAGGCCAATATAAACCAGATTGCAAAATTTTTCTAGCTTTTGT
Organism: Codonopsis lanceolata; assembly: GCA_013146195.2. Taxonomy (NCBI): domain Eukaryota; kingdom Viridiplantae; phylum Streptophyta; class Magnoliopsida; order Asterales; family Campanulaceae; genus Codonopsis; species Codonopsis lanceolata. The sequence goes on from CM028382.1 coordinate 113,408,401, forward strand.
TTCCACTAAAATGACCTCCACAAGAGTATCCATGGCGTAATTCCATAATACCTTGTTGGTCTTTTTTCTCGAATACATCTCCTTATTAAAGAATCTCAACAAATTTTATATAAATGAGGCTTCCAAAAATAATTTTTTGTTTTGACCAAAACTTAAAATTTCTTCTTTCATAATGATCAAAATCGTGATTAATGATATCGACATTACATAGTAATTGACAAAATCAACATACCAAGGATCTCGAATCTTTAATTGCTAAAAGTTGCTCATCGGAAAATCATCATTTATGGGCAACAGATCATCAAGAAATTGACGTCAAGCAAGGGTGAAAATTCTAATCTAGACAAATGGTCGGCTACGACATTCTCAGTTCCTTTTTATCTTTGATTGTAATGTCAAATTCTTGTAACAATAACATCCATCTAATTAATCTTGGTTTAGCATCTTTTTTACTTAATAGATATTTTAATGCGAATGATCGAAAAAAATATTATCACCTTTGATCCTAATGATATGATCTAAATTTTTCTAAAGCATATACTCTTGCTAAAAACTTTTTTGTAGTTGTGTAATTCAATTGTGCATCATTTAGAGTTCTACTAGCATAGTGGATCACATGAGGCTTTCTATCTACCTTTGTCCTAGCACGGCTCCAATTGCAAAATCCGATGCATCACACATGATTTCAAAAGGAAGTGACCAATCGTGGCCGGATAAAATAGCAAGGCAGTAGTTAATTTTTCTTTCAATAAATTAAAAGCTTCTAAACATTCTTTATCAAAAATAAATTATGTATCTTTTGCTAATAAGTTACAGGCTACGATTTTGGAAAAATCTTTTATGAATCTTCGATAAAAACCAAGGCATGCCCTAAAAACTTCTAACACCTTTAACCGAAGTGGGAGGGGTTGTGAAATAACTTCGATTTTTGCTTTATCAACTTCAATGCCTTTATTTGAAACAACATGCCCTAAGACAATTCCATGTTTGACCATGAAGTGACTTTTCTCCCAACTTAAAGTTAAATTTGTTTCACAAAGATCTTTTCAGATGATGTAAGATTTTCTAAACAGTGATGAAAAAGAATTTCCAAAAACCGAAAAATCGTCCATGAAAACTTCAACGCATCTTTCAACTAAATCGAAAATATAGAAATCATGCATCTTTGAAAAGTAGATGTGCATTACATAATCCAAATGACATTCTCCTAAAAGCAAAAGTACCAAAGGGCATGTAAAGTTGTTTTCTCTTGGCCTTCAGAAGTGCAACAGGGATCTGATTGTAACCAGAAAAACCATCAAAAAGCAATAATATTCATGACCAGGCTAGTCTTTCAAGGATTTGATCAATAAATGGCAAAGGAAAGTGGTCTTTCCTAGTTGCCGCATTAAGTTTTCGCAAATCAATGCACATTCTATAACCAGCTATTGTTCTTGTAGGGACTAATTCATCTTTCTCATTTTTAACAACCGTAATTCCCGACTTTTTAGAACTACTTGAACAGACTAACCCATTTACTATCTCGATATAAGTGTAAATTATACCCGCATCTAAGAGCTTAAGAACTTCTTTTCTTACGGCTTCTTCCATGTGTGGGTTAAGTCTTTGCCTTTCTCAAGGTTTACTACTTCTTCTAGATGTATTTTATGCATGCACATAGATGGACTAATACCTTTTAAATCGGCTAGGGACCATCCTAAAGCTTCTTATGTGTCCATAAAACTTTTAATAAACTAGCTTGCTCTTCCGTTAAGTCATTGCTATAATAACAGGTAGTGTTACCTTCCCTAAAAATTCATATTTTTGGGTGGTAATGGCTTTAATTCTTCAACTTTAGAATTAATGGATGGCATAAATTCGAATTTTCTCGCTTTAATTGTTTCTTTTATTTTACTCCTCATTCTTTACTTTATCATCTTCTTTAATTTCTACTTTGACATTCTCTATCTCAATTTCTTCAAAGAGAGATTTCAAAATCTTACCATCTTCCTTAATTTCATTACTTTCTTCTTCTATTTTATCGATTTATCGAACTATTTTCGATTCTTTCTATATCTTCTTTATCTTTCTTTTTAAAGCCTAACTTTTTCTCTTTCTTGTCTTTTCTTCCTTCTATTTCTCTTTCAATCTCATCAATGTCAATTTTTATGGGAGGGATAGGACTATCATCATAAACTATAAATCTATCTCTCTCATAGTCTTCATCTTCATTATCTTCTTCAAAAGTTTCAGTTGATAACTTTTCAATTTCATCTATTGAAAACATGCATTTATGTCACTAGGTCTATTCATAGCATCAAAAAACGTAAATTTCAACAGCTTCACCTAGGACCGACATTGTGAGTTTACCGGCTTTTCACATCATTGTATGGCAAGAGCCATAAAAAGTCTCGCTAACAATATTGGGACTTCATTATTAGTGCAAATCTTCCTTTCCATCTCTAGAACCACAAAGTCAATCGGAATGATTAGTTTATCAACTCGAACTAGGATGTCTTCCACTATACCCAAAGGATATTTAACCGAACGATCGCCTAATTGTAATTGCATAGTAGTGGGTTTTAGTTCTCCTAACCCTAATCTTTATAGACCGCAAAAGGCATCAAATTAATACTTGCTCCTAAATCTAATTGCTTTCATCTTTTAGAGCCCAAGGAAACTTGGATATTAAAGCTACCAGATCTTTCAACTTTGGTAATTCGGGTTGTAAACGAACTTACGCTTTAAACAATAATTTTTTCATTGTTTTCAAACTTGTGTTTCTTAGAGTGAAGATCTTTGAAAACTTTGCATAAGCCGGAATATTTTTAATAACATTAAGCAAAGGAAGATTAACATTCACTTTGGATAACATATTATAAATTTCCGTGAAATTGTTTGTCCATTCGGTTTTTCATAAGTCTTCTTGGAATGGAATTGAGGAACATATGGTGGCCACATGCCTTCTTCTTCTGATCTACCTCTTTTTCATTTCTATTGATTTTCTTTATTTGAACCTCTTTTTCGTTT